>JAZHYW010014454.1:0-48517 GCA_037355805.1 Ixodes ricinus | reverse complement strand
CCTGCAACTGCCTGCTGCTCAAGGTCAACCAGATCGGCACCGTCACCGAGTCCATCCGGGCGTACGTACCACCTGCCACTGTACCTTCTGTATTAACACAAGTTTGCTGCATTGCTAGCTGGGCCTGCCCAAGGTTAAGTTATTTCCTTCTGACATTAGACAGTAGTAATCAGTGGATCAGTTTATTAAGGCCTCTTCGCCCATATACCCCACTGCTATAAGTCAGCACTTCAAATAGCATTTACCTTGCTGATGCAGTGCTGATTTGAATTTGCATTCAAATCATGACTGCATCAGCACCGTTCCTAGTATTGATTTGGTACTGTGTTGTGCCGTATTTACACGAATGTAGGTCGACCTATTTTTCAATCTTTGAAAATCTGAAGTGGGGGAGGGTCGACTTATAATCAAACCAAAGCATTCCACCGCTGACAAAAACGGAAACAATCGCAATATCAAGGACACTTCGACTTGTTACGAGTTAAGCAAGCTCTACCTGTTGCATTGAGCTATTCTGTGTACTTTTCTATGTTTTTTTTTAAATTTTTTTGCACGATTGAGTATTATTGATTGCGATTACGCAAATTAACTTGAATGTACGGCGGTGAACAGCGCATGGTGCGCCCGACTCCCGGGGGTAGTGGCACTTCTTGTAAGAGCCACTCCGGAATGGCTGCTGGAATAGCCTCACTCCCCGCGGCTTCTTTTCACAGTTCTTTGCGCGATTCACAGTCGCACGTCATTTGATTGAGTGTCAAAATCATGCTAAAGCGTCAACTTTTAATTTTTTTTTTGTATTGACATGCGTGATCTGGGGCAGTTTACTGGGTTTTCGGTGCTCGTTTATGGTCATGCAAGTTCGACCCATCGGAGCGGGTGGTACTCCATTGGAGTCTGCAATGGCACGGGATCTTAACTGTGACAGCAAATGAAGAGGCTTCCGCGGGCCAAAGTCTGGATTGGTAGGAATGCCGTATAAAGTTAGGGGACCAGACTTGCAACATAAGCCGCAGAAGTGCGCAGTTGGTCCCTACCCGTGGCGTGCAACGCGATCACCGAGCAAGTGCCGAAGATCCGGTTGATGCTGTCATTTGCAAAGTGCAAGATTTCGTTGGACGATGTCAACGACGTAGCTGAGAACGTAGCAGTGATGACGACGAGACTGACATCTCCAGTGCGGACTGAATCATAGTCTCTGAGACGCGGACAAAGTGAGGACGGCAGGGAGCAGCTTCAGTTGTCCCGCCTCCTCCAGCGTGGAGTTGCTGCCTAATGGCAAGCATAAGGCCTGGGCATCTTCATGTGCTCTTGCGCGAGCTAGGCGGCATGCGCAGCCAAAGCACACCAGATGGCATTGGTCGCGTGCTGGAGGCTGGAGTTTTGGAAGAGATACCCTGCTGTTCTCACGTGTTAGCCGTAAAATGCGCCTCTAAAGGTGTGTGTGTGGTTTTTTATGCTGATGTGCAATATGGGAGGTTCGACTTACAGTTGTGGAAATACTGTGTGTGTGAACCAACCTTTACAGGCAAAACTCTTCAGTTAGTTTGTAGAGGGTTGTCAGACTGGTCCCTTGTAAAGGCAATAGAGGAAGCTCTGTCACAAATTCTTTAGCTGCCTTGCCAAACCTGAAAACAGCAGTCACGAGCAATTTCGACACAATGGTAGGACTTTCGTAGGAATTGCAGCAGACATTGTTGCCCTCTCTGCAATGGCTTAGTCTCTTTCCAGGCAGCTGAATACATGGGCCAAATAAAATGTGTTGAGCACTGGGCCGTGACTGGTAGTTAACCCTGCTGTGCAATACAGCCAGCTAATTTGCTGCAAGAGCACTTCTGACAGGGATGGTTCCGCAAAGTAACGGTGGTGCAAAGGAACGGAGGAAAACAATATGAAGAGAAAAGGGCAACTTTATGTTCTGCTTCTGTAACAACATATAATTGACACCCTTGATCATTTGTGCACTTTCGAAACATTTCAGTTAATTAACCAGATTTCTCTACAAACTCATTTTCTTTCTATTTCTCAAGATACAATAGGGCCCAGCAGGAGTTAGCTTTAGATCAGCTTTCTTGAGTTACTTTTAACCAATAAAGCATTGCACAGGCGTGTGAATGTTCTACGATTACCATAGCCCACATTTTGAAGCCGGTTATTCTAACTCGACTTTGCTCGTTTGGGATGTGGCCCGGCCAGGACCGCTTTCTGAATGAGGTTGTTGTTCTTCGGTTTGCAGGCACCTGCTGGCCAGAAGAACGGCTGGGGCTGACGATGGTGTCGCACCGCAGCGGAGAGACGGAGGATCACACCATCGCTGACATCGTCGTGGGCCTGAGCACGGGACAGATCAAGACCGGAGCGCCCTGCCGCTCGGACCGACTCTGCAAGTACAACCAGCTGCTCCGCATTGAGGAGCAGCTCGGAGCCAATGCGATCTACGCCGGCAAGAACTTCCGTAACCCCCAGTAGACGACTACCTGCAGCCAGCCCCTACCATCTATCCTTCCGTGTTCGACATCCCCCTTAATGCTAGTCTTCGGAAGCGCTAATAAAAATTGAAGCTGGAGTCCCACCAGCATGTATCCTGTGGATCGCTCTCCCAGCTCGTGATCATGCTTGTGTCTGGGTTGGTAGATCGTTGTGTTGGAACCCCAGTGGCTTGTGCCGACTGCCTCAAAGGTTCAGGTCACATGAAAGATTGTATCTTGGCAGATAAGCTCTCCAGAAACAACACTCCCTCCCTTCCTCCCTCCGATATGTATGTCATAGTTCCTTGGTGAGAAGTCCAAAAATGTTTTTACTCTGTTGGACTGTGTGAATAAATATAGATTGCAGAGACGGTGCTCTACTCCTTTCCTTGTTTGTTGCCTCGAATGTTAGTGCAAATCTAAACGGAGCTGGGAAAGTTATGCACTGCATTCAAATTTCACTCTGCTGATGTTGCCACAATCATCAAAAAGAAATGCTGGTGGTAATATACCTTCTGGGTGGTTTCATTTTAAATTCAACACTTGTCAGGGTGGCTATTTTGATTTGCGTCCGCATGCACATACATATCCTCATGTCTCCAAGGAACAAAACTACTCTTCAGTTTGTTATATTTTTTTCTCCAGAAAATTTGGTAGGTGGAGCATGGTGAAATGCTAGATTTCGACTGCTTGCTTCTTTTCTTTTCTTTGCCTACTTTTGTTGGTTGTTAGAAATAAGAAAGAGACAACACTCGCTCTTTTATTTTTATAAATATTCTGCGCAGCCTTTTTTTAAATTTAAGCTGAATTTGCACTTTTTGTGCCTGAGACAACAAGCAACAAAAAAATGCCAAGATGGTACGTTTGACGTTATGGTGACCTATTTCGAGCCTTGTATCCAACGTTGCTTGTATCTTAAGATTCATCACAAAGGAGCTAGTAAACGAATGGCGACGAGATGTTTTGGTGGCGCCACCTCGCGGGCGCCCTCCTTTGACGGAGCTGGTAGGATGAAAACGGACGGCACCATGTCGGAAAGCGCGGAGAGGCTATATTAGTTCGCGTCAAAGCACATTTAAAACCGTTTATTTATTAGAGAAACGTGCATGACGTTTTTTTTAGTGGTATTTCCAATGAATAACAGAGATAACAGCTTTCGCAGTTGCTTTTTATATTCAAAAACTTTCAAATGTCCAAAAACAAGCCTGGAGCTTAACAATACAGCTTGCGCGGCGTGCGCGAGGGCCACCACAGCGCCTCCGATTCTTGTTTTCTGGGATCCATGGCGGAGCGCCATGTGAGAAAACCGACCAGAACCTCGTCCTTGGGGAATGATTATCTACGTTAATGCGAATAGCATCAAACGGTGCGGAGTTATGCGCGTTCGTCAGGTGGCCGGCACACTCTAGATACGCCAGCCCACTCTTGAGGCGATTCTAAATTTGTTGACACTTTCACAGCCCTGCGCACGATCTCCGCAGCCCAGCACGTGCGTTTGTGTCACTTAGGAAGGCGAGCAAAGCACGCGCCATACGCACAAACACTCAAAATGGTACCGACCAGACTTTCTGGCGTCTCAGCTAGTCTCAACCAACGGTACTCTAAACGGTTGTTTATATCTTTACCATAGGACGCGCTTTACAGCGCTGTCACAGCTACCGGTGGCGCGCGTTCCATGCACGAGGGCTCATTCCGCTCTCGTGAGGCTGAGCACGGCCGCTACATCACCCTCTCCCGAGCGCGGGAGAGGGTGAGCTAGCGGCCGTGCTCAGCCTCACGAGAGCGGAATGAGCCCTCGTGCATGGAACGCGCGCGCACCGGTAGCGTGACAGCGCTAAAGCGCGTCCTATGGTAAAGATATAAACAAGTGTTTAGAGTGCGTTGAATGACTGCCTTCATAGCTCTGTGGAGGAGAAGAAGAAGTTGGTCACGCAAGACGTACCAAATATGAGCTCCGAAGGAGTGTCTACAACGGCCCTTGCAGGCCGTGGATTTTCTGTTTCTGCACCCACTGATGAGTACCAGGTTGTATTGCCATCACTGCCGCGCGGAGCGCTTGCTCTGAACACCGTCATTCTTCACTGCGATAGCAAGAACCGCCCGTACAGGATTGAAGATTTCAAACAAGAGCTGGAACGCCTGAACGTCCTAAAGGAAGTGGCTTCGATAGGAGCGTACCAGATGAACCATGTCTGGATCGTCACCCTTCGGTCATCAGCGGCCACGTACAGGTTAGTCTCGGCCAAAGAGCTCACGGTCAAGGGCAGACGGTGTCTGGTCATTGACCCGAGCAACGCAGAGATCAGACTCAAGATACACTGGATCCCTTTCCACGTCTCGAATGATGCGGTACGCAAGGCTATGGAACCTTACGGCAAAGTCACAGAAGTCGCACGAGAAACCTGGAAAGCGGAAGGTTTTGAAGGCATTGAGTCGGCGACAAGACTTGTGCGGATCAACCTCAAAGAGGGAACGACTATTGACGGTATACCACACCAGTTGCGGCTGTTTGGAGCGAACTCCTTGATTGTGGTACCCGGGCGCGCGCCTTTGTGCTTGCGATGCAAGCACACGGGACATATACGTCGTGACTGTCGTGTACCGCTGTGCTCGGAGTGTCACCGCTTCGGTCATGAGTCAGACGATTGTATGAAGACATACGCCACTGCCGTTGGACGCCAAGAAATCGACCCGGTGCATGAACTGTTAATGGATGCTGACGAGGCAGAGAGTACGGCAGCCAGCACTGCCCCTGCAGCTCTCATCACTACAGGTACAGGTGGGAATGCATGTCCCGCCAAAGAAAAAGAAGTGGCGGCTGGTCAAGAGAAAAACGTTGCTGTACAGAATCTGCCTCTGGCAACTGAAGTGAAGAGTATTCCAGATCCACGGGCATCTGAAACTGAGGAAAAATGCAACCTTGAAGACCAACAAACAAAAGATGAATCACCAGAAATCGTTGAAGAAATGCCTGACGCAAGTCAAGTAAACAAGAGACCCCTTGAAAACGTAAAAAGCCAGGAGACCGAAGACAAAGATCTTGAAGAGGAGGCCAAGTGGAATTTTGTTACCACCAAGAAAGGACGCTACAATGCAAAGCACCGCAACCGACAGAACTCAGAGTAGCTAACAGTGACGGAAGCCTGGCACGACTACGAAGGAAACCCGACGACAGACAATTCGAACTTACGAAAGCATGGTCATAAGGCAAGTAATTCGGAAACGAAAGGAAAATAACCTCTACGGGTAGCTCGCATACATTGTATCCATAACTTTATAGAATGTGCGAATTGCAAGAACCTTGTTGTTTTGCATCTCTAAATGTTAGGGGACTGAATTCTAGCCGTAAACAGTACCAGTTGCAACGGTTGCTAGCTCAAGAACAATTAGATATTTTAGCAATTCAAGAAACCAAAATGTCTGAAGATGAGCAAGTTGAACGAGCCTTACAACCATTTCTTTTGAAATACGAAGTGTGTGTCAGTCATGCCGTAGGTACATCAGCAGGATGCTTCCTCTTCCTAAAAAAATCCTTAAAGCTTACTAATTTGTCGGTAATTTCTCATGACCAAGGTCGTTTCATTGTATGTGATTTCACTATGTCAGACCTGTCATGGCGAGTTATCTGTATTTACGCTCCAAATAGGTCAAGAGAGAGAGAGGTTTGCTTTAACTATCTCCGTCAGTACTTGGAATGTGACCGCATTGTTGTATTTCTAGGAGATTTCAATTGTGTATGCAACGTTACAGATAGATCGGTGCGTAGAGATACCAATGACAACAGCGCGAACCTTTTAAGCAAGATGATCGACGAATGCAACATGGTCGACGTAACGGAAATGAGTGGACGGAAGGGACAGCTTCAGTTCACGCATTTCCAAGCATCCATGCATGCTCGCCTCGATAGGATCTACGTGTCATGCGACCTGATAAGTAATTTGCAAGAGTATAACGTGAAGTCCTTCTTTTTTACCGATCACTGCTTAGTAACGGCGACATTTGGAAAGAGAGCACGGTCGACGAACAAGTTCAAATGGGAACTCTGGAAGCTAAATGCAAATCTTCTCAAAGATGAAATTTTTGTTACTCACGTAAATGACTTATTCGAAAAGAATGCAGAAACAAATAGACAATGCCCACTGGAAAGGTGGGAGCACTTTAAAGAGGACCTCAAGCAAGTCGCAATTGAACGGTCAACTACTATAAAGTCAAAAGCGAGAGCTAAAGAACGGCAACTGAATAGGGACTTGCACGTGCTTCACAAGGCAGCATGTGAAAATCCTGGCGCTGGGCTAAAGGACATACAATTCCTGAAGTCAGAGATTGAGCTCTTACATCGGGAGCGTTACGAAGGTGCAGTTGTGCGTTCACGAACGAACAAATTTCTTTTTGGAGAGCAGCCTACAAAACGAGCGTTGGCTTCTGAGAGACAATACGCACTAGCAAAAGATATCTACGAAATCGAGTTTAATAATCAGATTACAACTGACACCAGCAGTATTGAAAAAGCCTTCGTTCTATACTACACCGAGCTCTTTGGGAGTAAAGTATTACGACCTAACTCTACAGGCCTAAGCGGTTTGATAGCGAACGTTCCTCAGTTGCAAGATGACATAACGGAATGGCTCGAAGGACCAATCACGCTTGGCGAAATTGAGAAAGCGGTAGAAGAACTGCCCAATCACAAAGCGCCAGGGCCAGATGGAATTTCGTCGGAATTCTACAAAAAGTTTAAAAATCGTAGTTGCACAGCGCTCTTGGGTGTGCTACGAGAAGCGTACGCGGTGGGAATGCTGCCGCCATCCTTCCTGAAGACTCACACCATTTTAATTCCCAAATCGGACGACCCCGTAAAACTGCGAAACTTTACTAACTATCGACCGATCACGTTGTGCAATACTGACTATAAGATATTCGCAAAAATACTGACACGTCGGCTTCAAAGTGTTATTAGCCAACTAGTTGGTAGCCACCAAACCTGCGGCATTAAAGGAAGAAGTATACAAACAAATATTCATATCGCAAGAAGCGTGTTGGAATGTTGCTCAGACGAAACAAAACAGGTTGCCATGCTCCAAATAGACTTGCAAAAAGCATTTGACCGCGTCAGCCATGAAGTTCTTTCGCAGGTGCTGACACACGTCAGAGTAGGTAAAGTTATCTTTGATGGAGTAAAAATGGCTTATAAGAGATGCACAACGAAACTCATTATAAACCATAATCTTACTACAAGCATCCCAGTTTTGTCTTCGGTCCGACAAGGGTGCCCCCTATCACCACTATTGTTTGCTTTATACCTCGAACCCTTCTGCTTGAGCATCGCTAAAAGCGAGAACGTTCGCGGTTATAACCTAAAGGAGGTTGAGGTAAAAGTCTTAGCTTATGCTGATGATATTGCCATTTTTTGCGCTGACAAAAAAAGTATTACCGAGGCGCTTTCTCTAACCAAGGTGTTTTGCAATGAAACTGGTGCTGCAGTGAACTGGGAGAAATGCTATGGGTTTTGGCATGGCTCATGGGCAACGCGGCCAACTGAATACGAAGGCGTCCGGTGGAGTGATACGCCTTGTAAATATCTCGGTGTACCACTCGACCAATATCGTAATAGCACCTCGTACTGGTCCGAAGTCACTAATGATTTGAAACGGAGAGTGTCAAAATGGCCAAATCGGGATTTGTCCATTTTTGCAAGAGCGACTGCATGCAATATTTTTCTTATTGCTAGGATTATGTATGTATTGCAAGTTCTGCATTGTGCCAGGAAGAACGTGCAAAAAATTCATAGAATTTGTGCTTTATTTGTTTGGAAGTCCGGATCTGAACTGATGAGGCGAGACAACCTCTTCCGGCGTATTTCTGTTGGTGGGATCGGCTTACCACATTTGTATGTTCGACAACTTGTGTCGAGGTTTTTCTTCCTCCGAGATCAGGAACAGCCATTTCTTCGTACAATGATTCAGACAAAATTGGCTTGTCACTTACCATCATTTTTGGTTTCATCGGAGAATTCAAAACCTATGGTCGCCGTAGGTTTTCTGAAAGAGGTCGTCGACTCTTTTAATTTTCTATCTGCACGATTTTCACGGGAGTACCTTTCCAGTGTCAAAAGAAAAGACCTCACACGGGCACTCTTGGACACACTTTTTCCAGTACCTATCTATCGCGCCTTGTTCGCAGATGGCCCAGGTCAGGATGTACTATGTCGAGTCAAAAAGATGTATATCCCTCCTGCAGTAAAAACTTTCTTTTTTAAACTACACACCGGAACACTACCTGTGAAAGTATGGATGAAACAAAGAGGAATGTTTGTTCCATGGTCGGTTGACTGTTTATTGTGTAAACAACCAGAAAGTGTTGAGCATGTTTTCATTGATTGTTGGGACGCCGTACTATTTTGGGACATCTTAAAGCGGACATTGAAAAAAGATCTGATTATCACACCCTATTACATCCGTTTTCTTCCAGTTGACAAACATGAGTTGGTTCCTTACGACTTATTTGTGCTTCTGGGGCTTTTCAGTATTTGGAAATCCCGCATGGCTGTTAGACACGCGGACATAAACGCCCACACCGTGGATGTATATTTCATTGAACTTGTCACGCAGATTAAGAGTATTTATGCCCCCGCCGGGGGACCCCGAGTGGGCACCTTTACTAGACACTCTCATTCAAATGAAGCAGCTGTAATAACATTGTAATGAAACCTTTCTAAAAGTAATTCTTCCATCGGTCACATATGTGCTATAGTTGTTTAAGATCACAGTTTGGGACTTTTTTGAAATGACTTTTCGTAAGTGTCAGTGACATGTTCATGCTGAACTTTACAAGCCAACGACGCTGATGTGCATTCTTTATGTACTGATTGGAATGAGTGAGAACTGCGTGCATGTCTACCACGTATCATACCTCACGTGTGTTTCATACTTCACCATTCATGTTAGTATGTTGTAAATAGTGTGGCGAATGCTTTGTGTACTTGAACATTTTCAAATATTTCTGCAAACTAAAATTAAACTGGTTTAAAAAAAAAAAAAAAGCCTTCATAGCTCTGTGGTTAGCGCGTCTGCCTGCTGATCAAAGGGTCAACGGTTCGAATCCCAGCCGGCGCCGGTCTTTTTTATTTATTTATCGACCCGCGGCGTAAGAGGTTAGATAGCCAGATAGATAGATAGATAGATACATAGACGAAAAGTGCGTGAAGTAGCCGAAGAATGCCATTCGCATTAAAAGTTTTGCATTCACAAGATTAAATGAGCTATCTTGGCTGTGCACGCGCGCACTGTTGTGTTGCTAAGCGCCGCACACTTGTTTTAGCTACATTCGTAGCATAAGCTACGAGACCGAGCTTGCCGATACGGACGCTTATATCCAAGTGTGGCCCGTTCATACTCTTGCAACCGAGTACGACCGAGAGAGACGAGATCTGTAAAAACTTCTTAAAATTTCTTAGAACGAGAGAACACGCTG
Source organism: Ixodes ricinus (assembly GCA_037355805.1). Classification (NCBI taxonomy): domain Eukaryota; kingdom Metazoa; phylum Arthropoda; class Arachnida; order Ixodida; family Ixodidae; genus Ixodes; species Ixodes ricinus. The sequence continues at coordinate 38,585 of JAZHYW010014454.1, read as the reverse complement.
ACATTCTGGCGCCATCTATACGGTGCTTCTGGAACTGCATTTCACAAGTGCGAAGGTTTTGCGGGATTTCCGATGTCAAATGTGCCTAATACCTATAAGAAAGGCTCGTTTATACGTGCACAATAGTTTTTCGAGCCAAGAAAGAAAGGTTTATGCGCGAGAGAAATAGACAATATGCCGGACCGCCAAATTTACACTGCTACCCAATAGATGGCGCCAGAGTGTCTTAAGGCGTAAAGCACTGGATCGAGTTATATAAAAATGCGAAATATTATTCAGTGCTTTATTAAGGCGGCGGTCCCACGGCCTCAACCATAATACCGATAATACCGGTGGCAGCTGTGCTAACGCTCCTGTTTGCGGTGCAAACGTCGCGTCTGTGCGCGTGTTACGTATTTCGTTCTTATTGCAAATATATTGCCAATTCATCATTACTCTTTTAGTGCAAAATATGATACGCATGCTTTAAAACTTAACGCACAATAAGAAAACAAAAAGTGCAAGTTTTGATATTTTCTAGGACATACCTCTATGCATTCCAAGTTTCTAGACTTGTAATGCATCTAAGACGCCTTCTTATTTTTTATTAAAAAGATAAAAGACTCGTCTAGTTCCCTGTATACGTGTTTTTCTGAATTAGCACACTCCCATTTTTTAATATTTATTCAAAAAGAGCCTTTTTTATGCAATTTTGAAGTCTCGTAACTCAGTGTCACATCATAACGCAGCAACGACATTTAAGGACATGCTGCTGGTAAATATTTGCCTCGAGATTAGGGAGCCTTCATACACACGCGCTCCGTGTGCGCGTATGAAGGCTCCCTACTCGAGATCGAACCGTGTCGCCACCGTGCGGCCGAAATTGGAAACTTGCGAAAGCGGGGATACCGCCGTGCGTCGTCTGCTACGGGCGCACGTTCAGAAGTGTGGACATCGACGACACAAGCCCGTTTCTGGCTGAGCTTGACCCTCCTTATTAAATGTTTGATGTTTTAATTGTCGTTTCTTCTGAGTAAAGGTTGTGTTGTATCGTTTCACATGCGTGAAAATACAGCAAAGCGATTATTATTAAGTCGGAAGCTTCCATATTCTTAGTGTGTTGGTTCGTATACAACCGCTTGTCCCACGTATTTCTGTTTTCTCGCACGAGCAATAGCTTTCATAAAACATTGAATGCTCATTGGAGCTGTGGTTTGATTAGAAAATTAACCCGACTGATCGCTACCCTTTAATAGACTAACCAACCGATAAATCCGTTCGTTGATTTTTCGCCGGTCATATTGCACGAAAGAAGTTAAAACTACACATTTTTTACTATTTTTACTATGTCATAAATGGCACATTGCATTCCAATTTTAAACTTCTCGTTGTGACGCCTAAATATTAACACGGGAAGCGTTTTAATGTGAAGTAATTTTTAAGTTATTATTTGAACAGTATAATCACCCTCGGTGACAATCACAAGCACGTTGAAGTGGTTTACCGTGCAAGCCTGTGTCATAAAAGACAAAGACGTCAAACATATTAGAACAGACATCTTTTACTTTTTGCTGACTTTCTCCAGCACAAGATTCCGATCAAACGGCAAAAAAAAAAAAATCGCAATCAGAGCATTACTGGAATAATCTAAAGATTAATCGATGAACTGCCCAGTCCCGATATGCGTTAGGTGAGGGCGGAGGGTGATCGGAAAGTCTCGTGAAGGTACGCTAGCCTACTTCAGTAGAAGAGTGTCGCTGCGGCCGATGCTGTCTGTATCGTGGTGCGGGTTGTTTGCTGGAGTTGCAGAGTCTACTGTGTTTGAATAGAAGATTATTTAGCCAGAAACTTATAATATTAGCCTATTGACATCCGCGGCACTCACCAAGAAGATTGAAGCGGGTGAACCCGCACTGCAGAGAAGATAGTTTAATAACACCAACGTTGCTGCGTTACTCGGTTACTCTTGTTCATTACACTCGCGGCAGATATATTAGAACAGTCTGTTTCACTTGTTTCAGTTGTGCTGCCGATGTGCAGTTTGCGGATCGTAACTAGAAAAGGCACTCTCTCCTCATCGCAGCGTAGTAGAATTGTTCCGACTCCGAAAAACTTACCCACACCGTGGCACAGTAAAGGGAAACATTGACTGCAGAGGAACTTAATAGCACGGCAATTTTTGATACAGCACTGACTTCTCTTCATGTTAAATATTTATATTACTGCAAAAGCTAAAAGTTAAAAAAATCCATCGAACCTGCAATTTCACAGCCCACAGTACCATTATTATGTTATCCGGGTCGGAATTCAATGTTTTGGAGAACTCCCACGCTGGTAAACCTGATACATATATTAATAATAATAATATATATATATATATATAACATAAATAGAGCAGATCAACCGGAGACAGGCATCCGTCGTGGTGATCCATGCTTCCCAACGTCTGCCTAGAGCAGACGACGCATCCCCACGAGCGATTATTTAAATTTAGGTCGTACGCTGGTAACACAATTCGATCTTCACTGAAGCACCGGACGGTACCGCACCATTTTCCGCTATAATTGTTTTTCCACCGACACTATGCGACAAAATAAACGCAAGAATCTACGCCGTCTCGCGCGCGAACGTGGAGAGCCTATGGGGCGGCCGTGCTTCTATCCCCGCTTTGATGATGATGATAGCGCGACAGTACCGCCACCTCTAGGTCGATCTCGAGGCCAATAGGAACTCCACATACAAAATATTAGAAGTGTAACGCCACCCGTTTTTTTGTAAACACAACTTGATTGTGATAAAATTTTAAAGAATTCCCTTAACGCGTTCTTGGTATTCTCAGACAGCGTTCTGGCATCTGATCTAATTTTTTTTTAATTGTATGCTAGAGGAATTGAGCTGGTTCACCTGAAGCGTGATTTTTTTTGTATTCATATTCAGATTTTTAAAAATAATTTTAATTCATGGGACTATTTTGAAGCTCGACTCTGTACGCAAGAAACCGGTTTCAAGGAAGAGGACAGCTATTTAAATAACTATTCTTTAATTAGAGCTTTTATCGTTCTAATTAAAATCACTGTCTATGATTGTAATTATTTTAAAGCATAATAATTGTCCTAAATAATAAAAATAACCTATGTTGTAGCAGACGACGCGCACTTGCGCCATCTTTTGAAAGGTGGCTGAAATTCGAGGTTGAGAAGTTCAGGCAAAGTGGCGCTGCTTCTGTCCCTGACGCAGAGGATTCTTTTATCAAATATTTCCTCGCGCTACTTCCTCGTTCTTGCAGTGAGTCAATTAATATTGCAAAAAAAAAAAAAAAAGAAAACGAGAAGCGCGTCACAAGGGTCGCGAGCAAGTTCTCGAAAACACCTATACTTCGTTTCAGCTTCCGTCCGAGCGCAGCCAAAGGCGGAGGGACGGTTCGCAACTTCGAGAAGAGCATTCCTACGCACCACAAAGTAGTCCGCAAAAGTAATTTTTTTTTTAAATAACTGTTTTGTGCGTAAACATTGCACAATATTCCAGATGTGTACTGCTGAGAATGATTTGCAACTAAAAGAATTAAATATCTGAAGTTTATGTTTTTATTAATATATGTAAATACATGTCGTTTGGTGAAAACACGTACATCCGCTGGCAACACGGCTGCAACGCTCGGTTTTTCGGTGTGATTTCGTTCCCGTAATGGCCGAATTATGTGCTTCGCTGCTTTCCTCACCGAGTCGCTTCAACGTCCTTTCGCAAAGGCACGTTTGGGCGCAACACGCGAGAGGTCGTGATGTATGTCTACTTTCAAATTCGGCAGGAGACTCCGGCCGCGTCGTACCGCGAATGCGTTGTAAACAAGAAAAGCGTCCGGGCCACTACAATTCACTGATACGCTGCGAAATCAAGGCACCCCTTTACCTGCCGATCACATTGAACGCCGAGAAGCTGGTGGAAAGGACTGCGCCTCGAGCCCTGGTATATCCAGACAATAGAAAGAAACATCAACGGCCGCGGGTCATCGGGCACCTTGCAATGTGTACTTACATCTCGAAACTACGCCGAAGTACCGAACAGGTGCAAAGCTCGGACACAGACGCCAGCGGCCAGCCTACGTACTAACATCCCCTGTGACTAAATTTCAGCACGTGAAAGGGCACTTTTTAAACCTGTAGCAGACGAGACCGTTGATACACCCGTAGCAGACGAAATACTCGGCGAGCGCGGGCGGCGCGGACGACCAGTGGCAGGGCGGAGTGATACAAAAGTGCAGGCGAGATCGCGTGTGTGATTGGCTCCGGCCACACGTACCTTTGGCTGCGCTCGGACGGAAGCTGAAACGAAGTATAGTGCCCATATATAGATCGCTTTTGCGGCAGCTGTGCATGGGCGCCGCCATAACTGACCTTCAGTTTTTGTTTCCCCTTATTACGTTTACTTCACTTCATTATTACCATAGCAGGCCAGCTAATAAGGAGTTTTCGCAGATCGTTTCCGCTGTCCCGCAACGCTCTCCGCAACCAGCTACGCTAGCCGGAACTCTACAGTCAAGGCCATCGGCGCGCCGGCGCAGTAGCGGCTGCTTCGTTGCGGAGGGCTTAGCGGAAGGGGAAACGCGGTCTACGAAAACTCCCTGTTGCCATCTTAGATTTTATCTCCTGTCTTTCGCCCCAGCATTGGCCTTTGTGGAGGCTTGTCAACACCCGTTCCAGTGGCTCGGTATCTCGGTAAAACAAGAAAAGGTCAGTAATCGGCGGCTCTATTAAGGGCAGGTGTAAAGCGTCTTATAGACGCTTTTACACACGCGCCAGAATAGAAGCCGCCATGTTATTCAATGCTGCCCGCCGTGTTCCTGACACCACAAAAGGTACAAATATTGAACTCCATCTGATGATGACGACGAAGGGGAATTTCCTTTCCTTCACTCCAAGATTTTTAACAAACAATTTTTTTAAGGTTCCAGTTTTCCAACCGCGCTGGTTCTGTTTTGTTCGCCATCGTGGAGAGATTTGAGATTTTCAGCTTTTCATGTTACTCTACTCGTAGACAACTTACAGAAAGCGTTATGTGCAAACCGCAGTGACTGGTAAGGAAACAAACAGCCAGTCATCGTGACTCAAATCTGAGGCTCAGGAAAAGTGTCTAATAAACCCCTTTTCCATGAAGTGCTCTATCAAAAGCGTTGCACATGTGCGAAACCCTCACTAAATCGTCTTTCTTTTGGATTAATTCTTATTACATTTATTCAAATAAGAACAAAGTGTCAGACGATTCACTACTTTCATGGTGTTGGTTGTGGGCAACCTGGGGATTCCAAGCGGCTGGCCCAGGTTGCCCCTTCAACAATCATGTGTGGTCATCTTCGACCACGAGGGGGCCAAGGGCAACTGGCTGCGCGCGAGCGGCGCTCCGCCGCTGGATAGAGGGCCGCCGCAGCGTATGCGCGGGGCTGGGGGAGGAAGTGGACGAGTGGGCTAACGCGTCTCAGCTCGGAGCGTGGAGCGAAAGCTTGCGCTGGGAACCTCCTGGGTTCGATCCCCGCCGCCCCCGCCCGTTTCGATCTGGATGAGTTTCGTACCGGCACGCGTTCGTGTGATCACTACTGCGTGATGCACGTTAAAAACCCCAGGTTAGCGGTTGTACCGCACTGGCTAAATTTCTCATCTACAGCTAAGAGACCGATTACCCGTTGAGGCGCATCTCCCGTCAAGGCTGTATAAACATAAAGAGCAAACCAATTTTTTTTTTTCTTTTTTTGCGCGGGGGCTGTTGGGATTGCGCCGCAGGCGATAGCGGTCATTAAATGTTTACGTGTTGTTGAACCGGTGTGCTGTGTCATTCCCCGAGACGGGTAGCAGCAAGGGAAACCCTCACATGGTTTAACAATGCAACGACTCCAAGCTTCCACTTTGCGCTTTACACCAACCACGACCCTTGCCCTTTGCAACTAGTTATAAGCAGCCAGGTTTGACTTGCTAGAAACAGCGTCTCAGTTGAGACTGTGGGAAAGAAAGCAATGCCGGAAGCCAGCGCTCGAGCTGAGCGTGACTCACGCCGCGTCTCAAGACAGTCGCGTCTCAGTAGAGACGCTGTTCTAGCAAGCCGGCCCAGGATCACAACTCGTGAAGTTTCCTCGCGCTTATCTTTCGTTTTTCGGAGTCCCCGCAATGAGTGATGCGAAATAAAATCAAGCGAGTTGCTTGGTGCTGCCCTGCCATGTTCTTCCATGGCAGGGCTAGAGAGCGGTTTCCTTGTGGCCTTCATTCTCGACGAGGAGCAATGGGACGTCTTTAGCCGCGTAGGGGTACGACCAGTGTGGCCAACTCAAAAATTGAAAACCCGCAGTCGGAATCCCGAAAACCGCTAAAAACCGCTAAATCCAAAACACAACGCAAAAATGACTTTTAACAATTATATTTGCTTTAATTCTTGCCCAAAGGTACAATAACAGTATAGATCATATCAATGTCATCTGAAAGGAAGCTTTCCTTTTGTTGTGACTAGAAATCTGTCACGCCACGACACAGTTCACCCAGGTGATACGAAGCCAAAATTGCGGAGTGAGCGCATACGAACATGGCAAGGGACCCTTCAGCAGTGCGTGACTGGTCAGACTTCCGTTCAACTCGTAGAGTCGTCTACCTGCCAGAGGAGAAAGGTGCAGCGGCCGAAACATGCTTCTTCGTTGCAGCGTGCGCGACCAAATCCACGTGCTTCGCAGATAGTTCCGTTCTGCAATAGCGGCACCTGGCTCGTCTGCTATCACCAGGAACGTCCAGTAGCCAGTCTTTAAGTTTGGGGTCTTGTAGCCAGTCTTTTCTAAACTTTTGAGCGTACTTCACCGGGCCCATTTCACGAAGCAGTCACAAAAACGTCAAAGGAACATTGGAACATTCATGCTGTTCAAACGTGCGCGCACCAAACAGGGAGGCATGTTCCGATATTCGACGCCTTAATGTTTTGATGACGTCACAGGTGCTACTCTCACTAACCAGAACATTACTGAGAGTAAGCAAAGACGACTGTGGCTGATTATGAATACGACAGGTGCATAGTTGACAGTAAATCGATATAAAACTTCTATATCTCTAAAAAACCGCCAAGATTACATAAAACCGGCTAAAAATCCCGCCGCCCGCAAAACAATAATTTATCCCGCTAAACAGAACCAAAACCGCTAAGTTTAGCGGGAAAACCGCTGAAATTGGCAACACTGGGTACGACCACACAACCATGCTACAGTGAACTAGAATATAGGGGCAGTGGAAAAGCGTCGGCGCCGACCCATCGGCTGTGTGAAGCCAGAAGTGTAGACTGCCGCGAGTGGCGCTGTTGTCGAAATCCGGAGGACTTGGCTACTGTAACATGGGATATGGCGTCGCGTACGTTCTCAGATGGTTCCTGTGGTGTCTGTGGTCGTTTTCGCGATTTGTTTTCGTGAATGTCAAGGGCTTGGCATTGTGATTACATAGGTTCGAGTCTTGTCGCTAAGCAAGTGAAAACGAAGAGAAAGAAGACGGATCCACACCGCTACGCGCCAGCATGCAAGACTGGTTACCCCGGTTTTCACTACATTGCCCAAGTAAGCATTAAACATTAATTCATAGACGTTGAAACACCCATAAAGCATACATAGGCCACACTAATGAACCGCTAAGATCAAAAACAGCTAAGCTTGGCGCGAACTTCGCTGGCAGGAATGCTCCGGAATCGAACACCAGCGCTACCTGGTAGGTTCTAACACGAAGCGCCTCACCTGGAGGCCGGCTATTTTTCCACTACTTCTATTCTAGTTCACTGTAACCATGCCCAACGCTGCCTGAGACATCCTGAACAACTGTTCCCCGACCACTGCGATTTAAAATGTGTGCAATTATACTTGCTTGAAATAACTGTAGTGAGCCGTTTGAAATACGTTTTGGCTTACAATAATTAAAGGCTTGTCTATACAAACATGTTTATTAAGGAGACGAAGAGAAAGACGTGTTCCGCATAAGTCCCTGAAGGCAGCCGGCCTCACAACCTGTAGGTCTAATTACTCTATAAACTTATCCAACTCAACCCCGGAGCAAAGAGGACAACACGGTGAGGAGGACGTGACTCTCAGAGCGGTAGGGTTACAGCGACCCATCCAAGCTGCCACCGCAGGGAACAACTATACTCCCGGTGCAAAGGCCGTAAGAGATCGCGTTTGTTCACTTCTAGCCCTGCCATTGCTCTTCAAACTGCCGAACGAGGCAATGTCCACTCACACAGGGGCGTTTGCTTATGTTTTTCTACGTTGCTGTTATAACTAGGTCTGGGCACGTGATCTAATAACCTACCGATGAATCAATTCATGATTTAATCGTGATTAAATTTTTAACCAGTTAATCCCTTAAATGTTGGCAAAGAAAAATTAAAAACTTAACGCTTTCACTCACGCACGTGTACGAGTACACCTGTATGAAAGTAAAACTTTAGCTGACATTTTGACCTAAAGTAAACTGTAGGGGCGAGATGTGTGACTCGAAGGATGTGGAGAAGGTTATATGTGCCCCCAGCCACTTCAACGCCATGCGATTGTTCGTTTAGCGCAGCTGAACCTATAGGCCTATTACTAAATTACGCAACCATCAAGGAGAATGCAGGGAATGGTGGTCCACGCGCCGCACGTGCTGGCGTCTGCAGCAGTAACTGTCCCAACGTTGAACTGTACTAAAGAAAAGGCCTAAAACAAATGGCATCTTGCAAGCGCGTTCGTCAACGCTTTAGTTCGCTTATTTACTTCTTGAATCTTTTATACGGGGAAGGCGTGCGCGTGTGGCCCGTGGAACACCAATCCCAGCATTCTCCTTCATGCTTGCGTAATATAGCAATAGGTCCATTGATTAATTATTCGATTAAAATTGACGTCCTAGTTATAACTTAGTCCGCAGGACATCTGTGCCTCATATGTCGCATGCAAATCTACTCTTTGAAATGGATTCCAGGCCTCATTCGAACCACGAATGTCCCGTAAACTTTGAACTTTGCACGTGTTCTCGCGCAAACGAAACCATAAATGAAGCCACGCGTCCGCGCCAGTAACGGAGTATACATCTTTCCATAAAAGCGTACGAGGGCGCGTTCATTGCTGTGTTTGTGCCATTTGCTTCCAAGGGCCGCTCGAGACACAGGTCTCGTGCACTGGCGCATTTGACGCTACTTGCAAGACAAACGCAAACACATCGAGGGGCTTCATGCCTCTGGCCACCGCGCAAGACACGTGCCACGGGAGGGTGCTCCGCCACCATTCGTTTCCAAGGAAGGGCCGCTCATTTCAGTGCTGCGCATCCATTTGCTTCCAAGGGTCTCTCGAGACACGGGCATCGCGCTCTGGCGTGTTTTACGCTACTTGGAAAACAAACGCAAACACATCCAGGGGCTTTAGGCAGATGTAAATCCCCTTGATAAAGGCGTTTTTATTTTTTTGGTCAAATACCGCCAATCATTGGGGGTGGAAACACACCAGACATGTGCCACGAGCGGTCATTCGCTCCAAAGGGCCGCTCAATTTAGCGCTGCGCCGCCATTACCTTCCAAGGGCCGCACCATGACACGGGCCTTGTGCCCTCGGCGCATTTGACGCTACTTGCAAGACAAACGTAAACAGATTGAGCGGCTTTAGTAGTGTGAACATAGCATTAGCTAGAATAAACGGATGTCCACCTGCTTCGATCGTGATCACGATCATGAGCAGATTATGGGAGCGCTTGCACGAGAAGCTGGCGCGAGGGGCACCCCGGCGCCTCGTCACTTCGTCACAAAAATGCGTCCCAATTCGACACGCTCGCGCGTTTTAGATGCGGAGCATCTCTTGCTCGGGTCTAGCGTCCGCGTCGGCGTCGGCGTCGTAGTCCGCACTCACACTACGCATGCGCAACTCTCCTCCTTCCCTCTCTCCAACAGCTGCGCGTTACTCTCTCTCGCTCTCTCTCTCTCTACCAGCTGCGTGCACTTTCGCGTGGTTCGCTTCTACTCACACCGCGCGAGCATGCGCAACTCTCCTCCTCTAGTCTCCCTCTCAACTGTCAATGTAGCTGCGGTAGCGCGCGTTCCCCCGGAGGAGTGAAAGGAGGATAGTTTTGGGCGCGCGGGTCGTCAGCGCCACGCCAGGGGCTTTCCAGCGGGGGTGGGCTTTCCCCGCAACTCTGCGGCTGTCGTCTGCTAGCGGTTTCTCGGCCGCTCGCGTCCGCCGCAGCCCAAATCCGGCCAGGCCAAAAGAAATCAGTCAAGAAAGGGAATAAATTAATTACGATCCGCGATGCTCCGCATCACCCCATGGTTCCCCTCGGGAAGATGTTTGCGTGTTCTTTTTTTGCTTTGTTTCTTGTATGTTTCCGAACCACCCACCTTGCGCACGTTATTTGAGTGGTAACTTTAGCGCACCACGCGCTTTAATCCTCCGAATATTCACTTATACGGTTGTTTTCAATGACGTTCATCAAGTTTATTAGTCAAACCATACGTTTATTTGCAATAAATAAAAAGAGTGTCATTCTTCGGAAGCCGCAGGTTCGCTACCCGCACATACCTTCTGGAAGGAGTGGCTTGGTAACGTGAATGCTTTGGCCTGCCGTTTTTTTTTTTAATGCGAAAGCATTAACTGTTTTGTTGAGCCAACCGGCGTTATCAGCTTTTGAAGCGGCGCCAAACGGCACCTAAATTTCCCTGTCATATGGAGCAAAGCCTGTAGTCTGTATCAGCGATTTGATGAATGCATTTCCCGCTGGCTGGCGCGCGCCATAGTTTCCAACGAACACCACCCCACAAAGAATCCCTCCATGACACCGGCGGCCCGGCCGCCGGTAAGAGGGAGAGGGTGGCCGGCTCTTGCAGAGTGGTCGGCCGCTCGAGCTCCACCTGGTTCACGCTACCATCGCATAGCTTTTGTGAATGGCCTAAAGATTCCTAATGTGAGATTCTGCTCGCTATTTTCAGTTGCGAGGTCCTCTTGAGCTGCAAAACAATTACAGACGGAAACTGCTTTGCTTGATGTCGAAACCGATCATTTCAAGCAGAAGCGGATCATGTAAATCAGACATAACAAGTCGGCGTTTTCTACCAGCTACAATGTCCAGCACCACCTTGTATTCAGCCAGATGCTGAATCACCTCAGTCAGGATAGTTGCGACGTGACGTGCATGGCGTGCAATGACGCACGCACTAGGCACACCTTAGCCAGCCAGGACTGTGGAGCCGCCGCGGAGTCGGAGCCACTTCCGGCTTTCAGCCAGAGCGGACGGCGCTATGAATCGCTCCCCGAAAGAGGCGGCGGCCGTTATCGGCCGCGGTGAAACGAATGTTTCTTTTCTGCCGAACGATTACCGTGTACTTTTGCCTGCTCTGCCCACCGGAGATGCTGCTAAGCTCAGCGTGATTCTTCACGCTGATCTTCAAGGAAGACCTTACCGGATTGAAGACTTCCGTGAACCGTTGGACAAGGTGGGAGTTTTGCCGGGCGTGGCTGGTCTGGGGGCCTTCCAGATGAGCCACGTCTGGCTGCTGAAACTTCACTCGCTGGAAGCAAAGACCAAGCTTCTGGAAGCCGGCAGCTTGCAAGTAAAGGGCCGCTTTTGCCATCTCGTAGACCCGAGTCGGAGGGAGCTGCGCATCAAGCTCCACTGGGTCACGTTCGACGTCCCAGTGGACACGGTGCGGCGTGCCTTCGAGCCCTTCGGCTCGGTCAAGGAAATCATCCGAGAAAAGTGGAAAGTGCCGGGCTTCGTCGACGTCGAGTCCACCACGCTGGTGGTGCGGATGACGCTGAAGGAGGGCGTTTCCCTGGAGAGCCTTCCACATCAGCTGCGGATCTGCGGGGGGAACGTCCTGGTCGTCGTCCCTGGCCGTGCGCCGATCTGCCTCCGGTGCCACCGAGCGGGGCACATACGCCGAGACTGCAGGGTGCCCCGGTGCAACCTGTGCCAGGCCTTCGGACACGAGGCCTCGTCGTGCGTGAAGACGTACGCCCGCGTCACTGGCAACAACACCGCCGTGGCGTCGGACGACACCGAGTGCATGGACGTGTTCGAGGCCGAGAGAGCAGCAACGGCAACGACGCCGACAGACCAGAAAACCCAGGGCGGGCCCGCAGAGAACAGCGGAATCTGTGAGGAGGCGAAACCAAGACCTTCGCCCGGGGCATCAAAAGAATCGAAGGACAAGGCGGCCCCCGAGGTAGTCGAAGAGGTCGCGGCCGAAAAGGTGACGGACGCTCCAGACGTCCCAGCGGCAACCGCCGTGCCGGAGAACGATGACGGCAAGGACCGTGTTGACGAAGACGTCGGGACTAAAGTTCATGACGAAGTCAAGGTCAAGGGTGACGACGGCGGCAAGCCCGAGGAGGGCGAAGGTGGCGTCGACGGCAGGCTCAAGGACGCAGAGACCGGAGCGGCGAGGCGACGGCACGAAGGCGTAAGCTCCAAGATCGCCGACAGGGAACTGCGACGCCTCGAGCGCGAGTGGGTTGGCAACGGAGGGACAATGAAGGCGATTTAATTTAATTTGTTTAAATTGTGTTTTTAGGCTTCTTGGGAACCTGGCATACTGCCTAAATTTTTATAGACATTTGTGACGCATATTTCTATACCTACGAAAGAACTGAAGAAACCGAAACTCAACTATCTGCGTTTCTCGTTTTTGGGCCTCCGAAAACGGAGGTGACGTACGGAGTGACGTCACATGTGAATTGTCGGTACCGGTAGCATTTAGGGCGTCGAGACTCTGGTTACCGCGGTGGGTTATAGCAGCGCGGTGGCGCGGTCGTTTCGCCGAATTTGTCAACATGGACGGCAATGCTGCTCTCGCGAGCGAGTTCGAGCTTCCGTTCAGTAACCGAACACCAACGGAACGGGAGTACGTGCGTGGCGGCCTCTGCTATCACCCGACGGAGACCGCACAGCCGGCAACGAGCGGCCCGCATGCCGAAGGACGGACGCCGGGGAGATGCCGAGGGGAAAGCGGCAGCGATCTGGCCGTTCTGGCCGTCACAAGCGGCGCGTCAGCGACCAATCGCTGACGCGCGACGTCGCAAACGGCGCGCGTCAGCCCGTTTGGCGGGGCCAAGGCGCGCGACGTCACAAACGGCGCGACGCGCCGTTTGTGACGTCGCGCGTCTTGGCCCCGCATCGGTCACGCGAGCTCCGCTTCTCCTGGCTTCTCCCGCAACTCTCGGGGCGTCGCCCCAGTCGATCCCGGTGCAATTATTACCGCGACTGTTTTATTGATTTGCGCGGCACACAAGCGCCGCGCAAAGAAACACGGACGGCCTGCCATGGCAGCCACTCAAACGACCACTGCCGGATCTGCAGCGCGCATTTTGTCGCGGGTACGTCGATTTTGCAGCACCCCGATAGGGAGAAGAGTGCTGCACGGACGGACAGCTTGCGTGCACGAGCTTTACGCTCACGTATTTCAAGGCAAACCAAAAACTGGCGCATCACGAAGCCTAGTTGTTCTTTCCAACCACCTTCCAGCCTCGCACCCAGGGTTGCCAACGTGGCGCGATAGGTGGCGGCACTTTTTGCAAGTGCGGACAAGAGGGCAGAGGTTCGCCCCTGAGTCTGCAAATGCAGACAAAGAGGGCTCTGGAAAGCTATAGATTAAACAAAGCTGTTATTGCCAAAGAAAGCATTTATGATAATTCTAGGGGAAGCTCATTGTTGTTTGAGGCAAGGACAGGTGTTTTGCGAACCAGAACATACAGAGCGAAGTACCAGGAAATGGATACAGTGTGCGCTGCTTGTGGAGAGGTGGACGAGACGGCTGAGCACTTGATACTCTACTGTAAAGGGCTTCACCCTATGCCTACCGAAGACAACATAGATTTAATAAAGTCATTGGGTTTTAGAGACAGCGAAGGAAAAGTGGATTACAAGACAGTAGAGATTACCAAGCAAAGATTAAGTGAATGGTGGCAGAAAGCACGAGAAAACTAGGTATTTTCTTATTAACTGATGGCAAGGGGGTTTTATAGCCTCACTTTCTGTTCAGTGCAGAGTGTATATAGTTTTCACATTTAAATATTGTAAGCTTAAATGGTAAGACAAATTGGCTAGGTGGCGTAAGCTACCGCCCGATCCAAAGGGCTCAGCCGTATTCATCCATCCATCCATCCATCCATCGTCAATTGAAGTGAGTGGTCACGGCCTTCACTACTGTTGTAAAAGGTTTCTTCGCACGGTTTTCTTTTTCTAAACGCATCGCTTTCCGGTTGGTCCTACCTAGAATTTAAGCATGCTAGAAAAGTCTTTGCGCGTGGGCACTTTAAACGTGCGGGGACTGTGTTCCCGGCGCCGGCAGTGCCAAATGAGCCGCCTCTTTATTGAGCACGACCTCGATATTGTGGCAGTTCAAGAGTCAAAGATGGAAGGCGAAAGCCAGACGGAGAGCATGGTGCGGATGTTTGAGTCGCGGTACGATGTTTGTGTAAGCCACGCTGTCGGGACGTCTGGCGGGTGTCTTTTGTTTTTGCGCAAGGGTTTGTTTACTGTAGAGCAGGTTATTAGCGATGAGTCGGGACGGTTTGTCCTCTGTGATTTTTCTTTTTCTAGTAATCTTTTCCGTGTTTTGTGCATTTACGCACCGAATAGAATCGATGAAAGAGTGGGTTTTTTTGAGAGTTTTGAGAAGTATGTTCGGACGGATCGGCGTGTCATTTTGCTAGGGGACTTTAATTGTGTGTGCGCGCCTTGTGATCGGTCGAACAGCAGAAGATTTCATGACGAGAGTGCTTTACTTTTGGGGGGTATGGTCGAACGCTACGGCCTAGAAGACGTTGCCAACTGCGTGTCTGATGGAGGGGTTTTGCTCTTTACGCACTTTCAAGGAGCAAGTCACGCTCGCCTTGACAGAGTGTATGTTTCTTCTGGAATTGCTGAGAGTGTGTAAAAAGTATACTGTTGATCATGTGTCATTTAGTGACCACTGCCTCGTTTCTTTTATGCTATGTTCATCCAAGGAGAAGCCAAAAAAGTTTGATTGGAATCTTTGGAAATGTAATACTAAGCTCCTAGGCGATGATTATTTCGTAAATACAGTTCGTCAAACTCTAGACGAGTTGGCAAGGGCCGAGGGAAACGATTTTGGGGTAAAGTGGGAACTTTTTAAACAGGATGTAAAAATGACAGCGCTTGAACGCTCAAGTATTTTGAAACACGAGCAAGAAAAGGTAAAGCAGGAACTAGATGGCCTGCTGAAAGAGTTATTACAGGAAGAATGTTTATCGCCTGGGCTTTTCACTGATGACATTATCAGTCTAAAGAAACGTCTGGAAGCGCTAGATACTGATCAGTATCAGGGGGCTGTTGTACGGGCGCGTTTGAAGCGCATATCGGATGGGGAGATTCCCACCAAAAGAGCAGTTGGCATTGAACGAAGATATGCCGCCAAGAACGAGATAAGCGAAATTCTGTATCGGGGTACGTTGTCGAGTGACAAGAAAAGCATAGAAAACGCGTTTGTAGAGCATTACAAAGGTCTTTTTAGTTATTGCGCACCCAAGAGGGACGATTTTCGGAGTTTTTTTTACCGTTCATGCCGAAGCTGGCAGACGGGCAAAGGGAAAGGCTAGAACAGCCTATCACGTTAGGTGAAGTCGAAAAGGCAATAGACGATCTAAAGGGGGAAATCGCCTGGGCCTGATGGTTTAGGAGCGGAGTTTTATAAAGTGTTTAAAGATCGAGTAGCTCCTTTTTTGCACTGTGTTTTTTCCGAGGCGTTCCGACTTAATGTCTTACCCCCGTCTTTTTTGTCTACACATACTGTTTTAATCCCCAAGAGCGAGGATCGAGTTAAGCTACGCTCGGTTGGAGCGTACCGCCCGATTACTCTGTCGAATGTGGACTATAAGATTTTGATGAAGGTGCTGGCGGAACGACTACAAGGCGTGATCAACCTTATAGTCGGTCCTCACCAGACGTGTGGTATTAAGGGGAGGACAATTGTTACAAACGTGCATGTAGCGCGAAGCATTTTGGAGTGCTGCGACGATTTCCAGCAAAGGGTTGCGCTACTTCAGATAGACCTCGAGAAAGCCTTCGACCGCGTATCCCACGAAATTCTTTTTTCCATCTTAGAATATGTTAATTTAGGTTCGGTGCTGTGCGATGGGGTACGCATGGCTTACCTTAACTGCGCCACCCGTCTAGTTGTGAATAAGAGTGTGAGTGAACGTATCCCCCTTTTTTCTTCTGTGCGGCAAGGATGCCCGCTTTCGCCGCTCCTGTTTTGTATTTTTCTCGAACCCTATTGTTTAAGTGTGCTACGTAGTGGAGATATACGCGGCTTTAATTTACAAGCCAGTGAGGTTCGTTTTTTGGCATACGCCGATGATGTGGCTATTTTTTGTACTGACCAAGAGAGTGTAAAGAAAGCCGTAGAACTAACTGAGAAGTTCTGCGAGAACACGTGCAGTGCTGTAAATTGGCAAAAGTGTCAGGGGTTTTGGCATGGAGATTGGCCCTCCAAGCCCACTGTTTTTGAACGTGTCACGTGGTCCGACACGCCGGTGCGGTACCTTGGAGTTCCACTTGAACAATACCGCGACAACGAGGAGTATTGGAACGAAGAAGCTCAAGCGCTGCGCGCAAGGGCGGATAAGTGGGGGGGAGAGGTTTTTCAATGTTTGCGCGTGCCTCGGTATGCAACGCCTTTTTAGCTGCGAAGGTTTGGTACGTTCTTCAGGTGCTGCACTGTTCGCGGGTCAACATCCAGCGAATACACCGCGTTTTTGCTGTGTTTATTTGGAGCTCGACTTGGGAGAGAACGAGCCGAACCAATCTTTTCCGGCGTGTCAAGGATGGTGGGCTGGGTCTGTCGCACCTTTTTGTTAGACAACTCGTTAATAGGTTTTGTTTTCTAAGGGACCAGAAGGACCCTCTACTGCGTACAGTCATTCAGGTGCGGCTATGCAGAGCATTGCCCGAATTTATTGTTTCGACTGATATTCATTCCAGTTATGGTGTACGCGGATTTTTGAAAGAAGTTGTGTTTGCTTATCGGTTCTTGGCGACGCGGTTTTCGCTCGAGTATTTGTCCAGTGTGTCGCGAAAGCGTTTGACCAAAGACTTGATTGTTTCCCTTTTTCCTACTCCGCTGTACCGGTCCTTGTACAGTGCGGAAAGTGGTCAAGATGTTTTGAAGCGTGTCAAGCAAATGAGGGTACCAGCCTTCACGAAATCTTTTTTCTTTAAACTACACAGTGAAACCCTGCCGGTCAAAGTTTTTTTGGAAGGAAAAGGTATTCCCGTTGCATGGTCGGTAAACTGTTTACTTTGTAAAATGCCAGAGACGATAGAACACGCTTTTCTTAACTGCTGGGACGCAGTGTTCCTTTGGGACGTCCTTCAAAGGACCCTTAAAAAGGACCTACCGTTAACACCTCACGGAATCCGTTATTTGCCTGTTGATGGAGGAAACAGCATGGTACCCTATGACATGATCATGCTGGTTGGCCTCCATAGCTTGTGGCGCTGCCGCATGGCTGTCAGACACGCGGACGTTGACGTGCGTCCCGCACACAGGTATTTTGTTGAAATGATGGTTTTTTTGAAAGAAATGTTTAAGGTTCAGCAGCCACCCCCGGACTTTTTGCCGCTTCTTGAGGAGCTGGCGTCCATCACTGGTCTGTGAAAATGTTCGAGCTTGATAGTTGTACAATAGCCTTTGAGGCTTTTGTTTTAACCTTTTATTGTATGTGTGATGTGTTTGTCACCTGAACCAAAAACAGGCAATAAAGAAAAAAAAAAAGCCGCCGTGGAGTCGGGGAAGCGTGGCTCGTCTCGCACCCCGGAGGCCCGGGTTCGATTCCCATCCAGACCGAAATGTACGAAAGTTTCTTTCCAAAGCCATTAATTTACTTTGTTTACAGGAACCTTCGTAGAATTGTGACGTCAATCTGAGCATTTCTAACGTGTTTTTACTCTTTGCGCCATCGGCCATTTTCGGTACCATCGCTCTCGATCATGCCGTGGACGCCGACGCCGGATTTTCGAGTAGTAGGGCAAATAATCTTTTCGCATTAAGAAGTCTTCTGACCAGGCCATCAGCCCCTTTTTACAGCCTTCAACGGTGTACAGGACTAGTGTAAGCATAAAAAGCAATTATACATAAAATAATCAAATTGACATTAGCTAAGCATCGTAGTCACAATAATTAATATCAACGTCATCAAAAGTTTCAAATACAAATAATTCACATCGACATCATTGAGATCATAATCATTAACATACAATGCCAGCGTTACTGTAAAATTCTCCATTCCTGTTGCATTCAAACAGAAAATATATGTATATGGGTGATTTCATCTCAACTCAGGCACGGATTTAGGGTTGAATTTTTAATTTTGACGAAAAAAATATATGTTTAGGGGCAGTTCCTATAATAAAAGAAGACGCAAATGACGATTTCGCCGGATTTTCCGTTCTCAAGTTATGGACCGTTGAAGCGGCCAAGGTGGAAACTAACGTTTTTCCAGCTGATCGGAGGTGCCATATTTCACTCCATCCCATTTCCTACTTTTTACGCTACATCAATATGAATTTTTGGGAACACTCTAGAAATAGACTTTTTCCTGCTAATTAAGCGTCTAGGTCATAACATTCTTAAGGATTTTTTTTTATTTGTCAAACCGCCCTTCTGCGACGATATTTGACGAAGTTCAGCAAGCTGTGCTGTGTGACCTAATCAACCTATTTTTATAATCTTTATATCAACGTAAAGCGCCAATTAAGCTCTTTCTTTTGAGTATAATTTCAATATTTTGCAATAAGGGTTGTTCGTTTTCGGGTTTTATATTTGTTTTAAATTCGGGGGTTAAAATCGGGCGGAATTTTTCAAGCTCATAATCGGGGAGAAATCGGGTTCTTGTAGAAACATTTCGAAATTCGGGTATTTTCGGGTTAAATTTACAAATATACCCGGTAATACATTCATCATTTTTTTTTAGGGTATTACGAGTTTTTTTTATTTTATTATAGTATTCGAGTGTGGGGGATAATCGTCGTCTTGCCATTCCCGAACGTTAAGCTCCCTTTGTGAGAGAGGTCCGCTGGTCCGATTCCCGTCGGTTGCTTCAGGGGAAGCACCGCCCAGGGAGTACTCCTCTCCCTCAGGTGTCAACAAAAACCCGGCCCGTTCGAGGGACGGTCCTCTTCCATCAGATATTTCGCTATGGAATAAACCTGTTAAGTTTTCCAGATCTGCTTACCCCGACTGACTGGCTCGGACGTTGTTCGTGAGAAAGGCAGACCGCCAGCAAGATGGCCAATGCTACCGAAGAGACCAGGCTGGGCGTCGAGACCTAACAGCGCTCGAAGGGGGATTGATAGTGCATTTTACAAGCTGCGTGCAGCAGGGCCGAAGCTATGTGGCGTGCCGAGGCGGTTCCATATGCACAGCGGGGGGACAGAAACGTCCCTCCGAGGCTCCAGCGCCTATTGTCGCTTTTCTCCAGCCGGCCTCCGTAGAATGTCACGGTGAGTTAGGCGCGCTCGTTGGGCGGTTGGTTGAGAGCCGTATAGCGTCCACAGTGCTGCACGCAGCTTGCGAAATGAAGTATAGCTGAGTGAGTGTATATTTTTTTAGTGTATCTGTGTTTGCGAGTGTTTCTCTTGTGGTGCGCTGTAACGTTATTCAACGTGAAGTACCTACTCGCCCAGTCAGCAGTCTTATCAGAACTATAGGTCACTGTTTTCCCGAGGAATAGGGTAGCTAGCGTGTGTGTACCGCGAACTCTGTGCGGCGTAAAAATAAATATGTTGGTTTTGTGGTTTTGGAATTCGGGGAGAAATCGGGTTTAACCCGATTCTCCTGAAACATGTTCGGGGTGTAAAAATACGGGTAAAATCGGGTTTTACCCGAAAACGAACAACCCTATATATAATGCGCTACATGTGCCTGAATAACGCAAATTTCGAAAAACTGGCAAGTTTGGAGTCGATTTTCTAAAAAACCCAACTTTTATTTCGTTGATTTTTTATTCAGAGTTAGGTAATATAGTAGTCTATCACAAACTACCAACAGAAATTGTAATATATTGCTTGTATGGCCGCTATTAGGACTCGAATCTCGTGCTATGAGCGTTTTGAACAAGACTTCGCACAGGCGCGTCTGCTGAGCAGAATTTTGGCCTATCTAAGGTTTTGTATTCATAGTTAGCAGTTACCTCAATATCCAACCATAAACATTAATAAAATTTGGAGTAGTGTACTTAAAAAAATTTACTTCGAAGTCCGTATCCACAAGTGCGGGCACAGCGCTTACTTCCTCTCAATACGGGGGAATGCAGATCGTTAGAGAATTCCTCTAAGGCATTTTGCTTTCGGCTTTGAGTTTGAAATACCGAACTTGAGATGTAATTGTCATATTTTCTTATGTCAAACAGATATGAAGTGCATATACATATGTACGATTTAGTATCTGACGCTTAGGAAGCACGGTTTATTTTGTGCACGTACGGACTCTTTCGTAAAATAACAAGCATTTCGTAGTGTGTAAGGCTTCAAACGTGTTAGTCATGTGTTTAGGTTTCATTTCTATTTTCAGTGATTCATGCCGGGTTACTTTGACTTTTTCTCCGGGAGTCTAGATGTTACGTATCTTCTCCGTCAATACATAGGGCGATGCTCACACACCTTGCAAATCACGCCAGTGCCAAGTAAATAAATATTGTTAGGATAAATATTGTTGCTTCACTGGCTTTTACGCTCAGATATTGAGGTAACTGCTAACTATAAATAGAAAACCTTAGATAGGCCAAAATTCTGCTCAGCAGAGCACTTGTGCGAAGTCCCATTCAAAACGCTCATAGCACGAGATTAGAGTCCTAATAGCGGCCATACAAACAATATATTACAATTTCTGTTGGTAGTTTCTGATAGCCTACTATATTAACTAACTGTGAATAAAAAATAAAAGAAATAAAAAGTAATTTTTTTTTTTAGAAAATCGGCTCCAAATTTGTTAGTTTTTCGAACTTTTTGTTTTTCAGGCACATGTAGCGCATTATATACTTATTGCAAAATATTGAAATTATACTCAAAACAAATAGCTTAATTGGGGCTTCACGTTGACATAAAGATTATAAAAATATGTTGATTAAGTAACACAGCACAGCTTGCTGAACTTCGTCAAATATCGTCGCAGAGAGGCGGTTTGACAAATAAAAAAAATCATTAAGAATATTATGACCGAGACGCTTAATTAGCATGAAAAAGCCTTTGTCTAGAGTGTTCCCAAAAAGTTATATTGATGTAGCGTAAAAAGTAGGGAAATGGGATGAAGTGAAATATGGCACCTCCGATCAGCTGGAAAACTTCAGTTTCCACCTTGGCTGCTTCAACGGTCCATAACTTGAGAACGAAAAATCCGGCGAAATCGCCGTTTGCGTCTTCTTTTATTATAGGGATTGCCCCAAAACATACATTTTTTTCGTCAAAATTAAAAATTCGACCCTAAATCTGTGCCTGAGTTCAGATGAAATCACCCATATAAAGACACATGTAAGACGCTGGTATATTTTTTTCAACATCAAATTATCAATAGACTTAATTAAAGGAGCTGTGCAACGATATTCAATTGGAATGTTTTTCACTTTACACGAGCTTACTGGCACTAGTGGGACTCAAGGATAATCACTCGCAACGCCACTGGCCAAGAAACTCCTTTGTTGCGGTGTAATTTCAAGAACAAAAGCGATCATTTTCATTCAATCTCTCCTTTGCAAAATTTGATGACGTAACGTGGGGAATGAAGTACACCCAAGTGACGATATTTGAATGCGGTTCATAGATTGGACCCGAGCATTGCGTGGGCACTCGATTTGGGCTCGTGATAATTACTAGCTCGAGAAGCATTCGGGTAGTGGCCCGTGTCCAATCGCTGCAACGACGACAATAGCCGAGCCATAACAATATCTGGAACTCAGCGCGTGTCCTGTGCATTGCCAACCACAGCGCGTGGCTATGATAAACATTGGCGGCATATAATCGGCTCTAGATCACGTGGCCGCTTTCTCTGACTGCGAGTTGAGGGAATGAGCGCTGCTCGTTTTTCTTTAAATTTTTTCTGGGACTTCTATTGCGTGGGGTGAAAAACGAACGCGTGTTTCATAGGTCATTAACGTCGGGGATCCGTTCTAAGCGGTATTTGCGCAAAGTACAAAAATTGTTGCATCGCTCTTTAATATTGAAAAACATATAAAAAGCACTATAAAAAGCACTTTGAAATCTGCTACCCACTCGCCTAACAAATTTTAAGTTAAGGTTACTGGGGCTAAAAATACACTTTTCTTCTTTTCTTCAACATGCAGAATCTTGGACCTCGGCGTACTATTTCAACAATAATGAGGTGGTTATTTATAAAGTCAGATAATTGGTAATAAAGTTTAATCAAACTACCATCCAAATGATGAGTTATATTAAGCGCCCTTCTGAGCACCCGTCTTGAAAAAAAAATCTGCTATTACTTGTTTTATCATAGATCAAAATGCACAAACACGCATACTAAAAGCGCAAGGCCATGGTGCATGGTTTGCGCTTGATTGCTTTGACCGGGGACAAAAAACGCGCTATAAGACGTTGACCTCCATGACGTACTGTTTTCTGACTCTGCTTGATTGGCCTCATCTACCTGTTTGTCGGCTGCGCTCATGACTTACAGCAAAATAAATTTAAACGTTTATGTCGTGCAAAAGCTCTCTCATTCACGAAATGCTGACAAGCATGTCTCATATATGTTCTTTAACGTTTGATAACATTCTTCACTGATTGATTGACTATATTTTTAATTCTTGAATAGTTAAAAACGATAGCTCCTGGCTTATGAGCCTCTAACGAAATCGCTTTGCCAACCCTGCAGCGCGGAACAAAGCCAGTATCAAAGAACAAATTTTGCCCAGCTAGGCACTCTCGATCGGGTCGATGAGCTAGCTGGGCTCCGCTTCTGTGCGAACTGGGCACTGCTAGCACCACTGGCACGTTTGCTGGCATTTGTGTCAGCGGGAGCACGCGCTGAGCGCCGAACGTGCACGGGCGTGCAGCAGAAAGGAGGAAATTAAGAGCAGAGGAGGAACATCACTGTCACGAGCTTGTTTTTCTGGCCACACTATACTTCGTTTCAGCTTGGGTCCAGACGCAGCCGATGCTACAAGCGCGAGCTCCGGGCTTCCAGCGTCCCTGCCAAGCACGCGCGCTCGTGCAGTACAGGCACTGTTCAGGGCCACACGCTCGTGCTTGTAGCATCGGCTGCGTCTGGACCCAAGCTGAAACGAAGTATAGGGCGCCTACATGTCTGTCTGTCTCAGGGTGAAGACATCCATTGTTGCATTGAATTGATTGAATGTTCAGCGCGTGACGCTCTCGCGCAATCGGTGCGTGACTTGGGCGCTAAAATGGCGTCTCTGCATTAGCCTAAGCTACGCGCTCAAGCTGATTGACACCAGATTGCGCGTACTTCAAAATGCATAAAAAACGATTGGGCGTAAAAATGGCTGAGATGTCACCACTCAAGCAAAAGCGCGCGTGTGTATGAAGGCACTCTAGGCCACACGGAGGAGAAAGAAGAAGGTACCGAAGAGATCGGACGCGTTTTTTCTTAAGCCCGGTTCACACAGTTGCAGTTTGACTGCGTTTGACTGCGTTGCGGCAGCGAGACACCAGGACATCCCTGCTTCTTATATCGCGTGCCAAGAAGATTCCTTGAATTGGATTCCACGCTTCGTACGAAGCACAGATGTGCCGGTGACTCGCTTTCGGCTCTCGCCGCAACGCAGTCAAACGCACTCAAACGCAAGTGTCTGAACCGGCCTTTAGGCTCCCTATATTAGGCCTAGCACCTAATAACCCCGTCTTGAAAGTCTGGGGGCCGGTTGTCATAAGACAATGATGCCGGCTCCTCTGGACAACCAGGAAGAAGCGGCCAAGACTTCGAGCCCTCAAGACCAGCAATTAGAAACCATGGACATGGACACAAGAAACCTCGCCGGGCCAAACACCGGATCCGCCGCTGTCGCGACGGGACCGGCAAGTTCGACCCCAGCGAAACCCTTGCTAGTCATGACACCAGTCATCGAGCTGCCCACTGTATTCCATTTCGGTGAGCAAGCCACTTCTTCACCAGAGAACTCAGCACCGACTGTTGAGCAGGCTCTACGAACTCTACTTTCGAGCATTTCGAAGGAAAGCCTCGTAGACATTTTCAAAAGCATTTTAGGAGAGACTTACAACATTGTTCCTGTTGCCGAAAAGCAACAGAAGAAGAAACCGAAAGCCAAAAAGGCCAACGAGAAGGCGTCGACCGTCCCTACACACACGCCTGCAGGTGCTACGTCAGATATTCCTCCGCCAAGTCAGCCCCACGACACGACGGGGGATAGGACGTCACAGCCAAGAGCTGCAGCTGTGGTAGCGGAAGCGCCCATGCTGCAAGATAACGGAGATCCTTGGATAACCGTAACACACAAGAAAAAAGGCAAACGGGCACGGGGGAACCCGAATGCGCAAGCAATAACGGGGGGTGTCGCCAAGCCCCAAAAGCGTCGGCAAATCGAGTATAAGATCCGCCTGACAAGATCGCGTACTTCGATCAAGCCGCTCATTCCAAGACTCAAAGTGCTTCTAAACAGCACACATGCACCAACGACATACACCATGTACCTAATAGAAAAGGCCAATACCATTTCGGTCAGGACTGACTCGGAGGCATTGGCGGCCGTCCTAGAGAAGATCATCGAGGTCGACATCGAGGGCAAGAAAATACCCGTTCAAGTCTTTCGCACTTACGGCGCAACCTATTGCAAGGGGGTAATTTACGACATTCACACCCTACAAGAAGATCCCCAAGACGAGGTACTCAACCTTGAACTGGAATCGGAGAAGGTGCGCGTGGTGGCCGCCCGACGTCTGGGCAAGACCAACACGGCAATGTTAACCTTCGACGGAGACAAGCCACCGCGATCCGTCTTGTACGGAAGGCGGTACATGCGAGTGTTCCCGTACATGCCAAAAGCAGTGACCTGCGCTAACTGCCACCGCTTGGGGCATAAGCCGGACATTTGCCCGACTGCTACGGTCTGCGCAACGTGCGGCAACACGCATAGCGAAAACCAGGTGGGATGCCCAACTCCAAACGCCCTGTTCTGCCAAGGGTGTAAGAAGGCTGGGCACATAGGCACAAACCGTGCCTGCCCCACATGGTTAGAAACCAACAAACGGATGAGAGAACAAGTCAAGAGCTATAAGGAACAGCACAAGCTGCAGCAAAAGCGGGAGGTTGCTTCCAGGGAGATCAGGATCCCGGTCCCGCCGAGCGCCTCACAACTGTGGACTGACAGGCTCCGAAATGGACTCGACCCGGCAGCACCCCCAGCAGAGCAGAACACCTACGCCTCTCTGAAAGCAGAATTGGATAGGCTGAAAGCCACGGTTCAAACGCTGCAAGAAGAAAACAGACAATACAAAGCTTCCTTCAACCAATGGAAGACACTCGCCAGCAACATATGTGGCATGAAAGCATAATCAAGGTGCTTCAGTGGAATTGCCGAGGGCTTCGCAGTCGAGTGGCGGAGCTCAGAGCAAGATTCCAAGACAAACCCGACGAGAAGCCCGACGTCCTGCTTTTGCAGGAAGCCAACGCACACGACATTAATCTACGAGGTTTTATTCTCTACTCAAGCCCATCAATCTCCAATAATCGTCCGGGACAGAGCGCCGACCCTCCGGGGAAAGCCTTGGTCTACATCAAAGAGGACTGGGATCAGCACCAGGTTGACCTTACAAAGTACTGCGATGACAATCAGGAAATAGTAGCAGTTCGCACCACGGTCCAGCGGCAAGTGAACGTCATCTTCACATCAGTCTACTACCGACCTATAAGAGGCAAGAAACACAACTACGATCACGGATGGATAGGGCATTTACACAGTCTCTACCCAAAGGAGCAAAAGCTTTACGGAGGTGACTTTAATCTACAGCACCATCTATGGGGTTACGACGCAAACACAAAGGGAGCGGAGCAGCTGCTCGGTGAGATGCAGGCGCACCGGATCCAACTAGTGAACAAATCAGGAGTCAAAACGCGAATGGGGGACGTCAGGCAGAAAGACACCACCCCTGATCTCACGTGGACTTCGAACCCGTACACTCAACATCAAAAGTGGAAGCGAGCCAGGGACCTCTGGGGCAGCGACCACTGGCCAATCTACTTTGAGTTCTCACCAACTCGGAAGATTAAAGGCAGCAGCAAGAAAAGGGTCGTGAAAACGGTTCACTGGGACAAGTTTCGACAAGCGCTAGAAGCGGACGACTTTGCCGGGTCCAGCTTTGAGAGTCTGCTCAACAACGCCTTGAAAGAAGCGACCACCGAGACCAAAGTTGAAGAAGATGCGCCAACTCCCGACCTGCACCTCCTGCGAATATGGGCTAAGCGACTTCAAGCGGTGCAGCGGTACCGCAATGGACGCAAGACCCCACAAGCCCGGCGAGCAATCACGCGAGCCACGGTAGAGGCCAAGCAGTACGCTAAGCAACTCGGCACCAATAGGTGGATAGACTTCAGCTCCTCGCTAACCGAGAAAACTTCGGTGAAGCGGCTTTGGGCGGTAAGTCGAGCCATGCTCGGGAAGAAAAAGAGCAAGAAGGGCACCAGCATACTGGCACTAAAGATGAATAAGACAGAGGAGCAGCTCGCTGACATGGCCGGAGATCTTTTCTTTCCTCAGCCGCCATGTAAGGATGATCAGGGGCTCGGAAATCTGTACAACATAGAGGTCCTAGCACCAGACGAAGGCATGGACCGGCCTTTCGCTCTGGGTGAGCTCGAGTGGGCGCTCCACAAGGGGAAATCCTGCTCAGCTCCCGGCTCAGACAAAGTCACAATGACTATGCTCAAGAACCTCCCCGAAAACACCAAGCTCCAACTGCTAAACTGGATTAACCTCATTTGGATCACCGGCAAGCTGCCCGAGCACTGGAAACACTCTTTGGTCATTCCCATACCGAAACCCGGCAAGGACAAGGAATCACTAAACAATTATCGGCCAATTTCTCTAACATCATGCACGTGCAAAGTCATGGAGCGGATGGTATTGGCGCGAATTGACTGGCATCTCGAGACTACGGGGGCCTTTCATCCAGCTCAGACCGGGTTCAGGCCTTGCCTGGGCACCCAAGAAAGTCTGGCCTTGATATCGTCCAGCGTCATTCGCAACGTGCACAAATCTAAATTCCGGACCATCGTGGCCATTGACGTGAAAAAAGCGTTCGATTCGGTGCCCCACTCGACAATTATCAAGGAAGCCAGCCGGCTTAACATCACCGGCAGGACCCTCAACTTCATCAAGAGTTTCCTGGAAGAGAGGACATTCTCGGTACGCTGCGGCAGGCACGATAGCGCGCCAAGAGCGAACCACGTGGGTGTCCCACAAGGCTCGGTCCTCTCGCCTACGCTATTTAATCTGGCGATGGTGGCGCTACCACACGAACTCAGTAAGATCTCTGGCCTAGAATTCACCGTATACGCGGATGATGTTTCGATCTGGGCTTATGGGGAAGATCTCGAAAAGCAGCGAGATATACTACAATCTGGCCTAGATACAATCGAGGCTCACCTGGCCCGTGTGGGAATGCAGGCGGCACCAGAAAAGACGAACTACACGGTCGTACGCAGCCCGAGAATTCGCGTAAAGGAGGACTATGCAGCGAAACTCAACCTGGTCCTGGCGGGGAAACGAATCCAGCCGTCCCCTTCGGTAAAGATTCTGGGGATCACCATCGACGAGTCATGAATCTGTCCGGCACCGTCGCCCGCCTGTCTGTTCCTGCACGAAACGAGTCCCGACGAGTCCAGGGCCGTCGACCGCCTATCTGAGCCTGCACGAGACAGGCCTCAGCGCGTCCGTGACGTCAACGGGACGTGTGTGTGTGCGTGGGGGTTCGTGCGCTCACGAAAGGGAGAGAGGCATGACCTAACTGCGGAGAACTTTGGCTACAACGCACTTCTGGCTACGACGCGGCGGACCTTGCTACGACGCACTTGACGGCGGGTTGCTGCTGCGCACTTGCTGCCCTGGCGGGGAGTGAAGGAGAAAACGGACCCTATATAAGGCGGAGCGTGAGGCTGCTCCGTTAGTTCTCTCGGATTTGACGACTGTATCGCAACCATGTAATTAAACCGTTCGTTACGTTACCAATTCTCCCACCTCCACTGGACCCTTGGGTTCTTCACTTCGGGGAATGGTCGTCGTCACGAGCCAGGAAGCTCCCGGACGTGCGGCACAAACCCCGCCTCTAACATCGTATACACCCATTTGTCCCGTATAATGCACCACAAAACGTTCGACGAACAGCGCACTGCCGTCGAACTGAAGTTTTGGGGTGTATTATAAGTAGGGTTCCGTGTTTTCGGTATATACCGATAATCACCGAAAAATAACCCCGAAGGGTTTTTCCCGAAATCGGTCAAAACCGAAAAACACCGAATTGAAGCTTGCTTTGAAGAAGAAAAACCGCAGTTTCACAAGCAGGAATCTTTTATAAATAATTTTCTTTGTGTCCAATCTAAGCACCGACGGTACTGAACTGACCGCGACGCTGCTTGTTTCTTCGGAAGTTGTTTCCATGTGCCTTATTAAGGTAATAAATAACGCATAAAACGTCGTGTTTTCTAGAGCGCGCCAGATATACCTTTGCTTTTACCATATGAGCCCCGATAAACCCCGGTTTGTGGGTTTATCGGGGCTCATATGGTAAAAACTCCGATTTGTGGGTCGGTGTCTATTTGTGATATCATAAATAGACACCGAAAAAAACCGAATTCGGGCAAAAAAGTAAACACCGAAAAATAACCCCCGAATGTGGCGAAAAATAAGTACCGAAGACACGGAACCCTAATTATAAGTAAGTATAAGGTGTAAGTACTACACCGCCTATTTCTGAGAGTGTATGAAGCAAAGGGGCTTCGAACGCGTTTGAGGCGTTTCTGCAGCTCAATTTGTCTCCAGCGAACGTTGTGTGTCCTTTGCATGCAGTATGAGCTGCCTGACTGCGCTCACCGATGGAAATATTACGAAACAAACCGCATCTTACATACGAATAAATACAATATAAATTATACTTTTTTTTTGGGGGGGGGGGGTATTTGGTACAAAACATCCCCGAATGTAGCTTACTGCTTTGTAACGGAACATAACAGCTGGGCAAGAAACGAAAAAAAAAGAGGAAAACAAAAAGTAATGCTACGACATATTTCGTGACAAATCACAAATAAGAGCGAGCCTGAGCGAAAACAAAATCCTGTACCTTTGGCGAAGGTTTCACATGTTTGCGGGGTTTATTTTTCATGAAATCGGGAGGAGACTTCTTTTTTTCTTTTTTTTGCGGCCGGAGTGAAGTATGCATTGGAGATCTCTTTCATAATTGGGGGTGGGGGGGGGGGATATTTATACAGCGTGTAGTTGGTCAGCAATTTACAGTTACGACGAGTCACTCGCTGTAGATGAGCAATTTAACCAGTGCAGTACTACCGCTAGCCTGGGGTCTTTAACGTGCACCACGCAGTTGTGATACACGACTGCACGCCGGTACGATGCTCATCCAGATCGAAACGGGCAGGGGTGGGGATTGAACCCAGGATCCCTGGCTTCTGCAGCGCGAGCTTTTGCTCCACGTGCTCCGAGCTGGTGTGCGCTAACCCACTCGGGTTAGCGCACACACTCGCATCAGCCTGTTGCCACTAGCACGAGAAAAACTCCGCGCGCACGATCAATGGCTTCGCCTTATGCCCTTCTGTCGACCTCTTTACCCAGCACTGACCTTGTCTCCATAAATTATACCGTTGGCAAATTGACTCCGTAAGTGTGACGTCATGGGTCCAAACAAACCGTTGCTAGGGTCGTTGTTATGGACGAATACATGTGGCTCGGTTTCGCTACGAAAACCCGACCATTCAAAAATCAGGAGTAGGATTTAAACTTCTAAAAATCACAGATTTAGAAAGCTTGAATGTCATATATGTTTCGACAGAAGTGTGCCGGTAATCGCTCGTTTCTGAAATATTTACGACTGCAACTTCCGGTCCTCAAGATGCCTGCAGCAGACGACGAATGCAAGAAGTATGCCGTCTGCCGCACGCCGGCCGGCCAAGTGGGGCCGTCGTTTGCATCGTGTGAATAAAGACGATATTCTGACATCGCCTTTGTTTGAAATATAATGAGTTTCATACACTCTTAAGATTCCATAGTGGGGTGCGATGCAAAATATGGTTTATCGAAAGTCCGGGCGTCGATCGAGATATGATAGTCTGCTAAAAGATCGCATTGCACCCGCGAGAAAAGCACTTCAGGCGAACGGTTGAAATCCCAAATTTTGTTTGCGGACTCGCACTATGCGAGGGTGCTTCGTATACCTGGTTGTAACCATCGCGTGGAGAGAGATTCTTGCAGTTTCTTCAGATTTCCGCAAGACCCCAAAGCGCGAAAGAACTGGATAAAAAACATAAGGTGAGTCTGTTACAGACTGTACTCGCATCGCGGGTTCGATGAAGATCTTCACCAAAAGAGCACATCCACGGAATTTAATGTATACCAAGGGGAAAAAAATACTGCGAAATCGCGATAGACATGCAAATCTTTAATAACCGGACAGCCACAATAATAAAATAATAATAACAAACGACTTACCTCGACGGCGTACGATTTGTTTTCTCATGGTGGCCCGCACTACGCCGGTAATGCACTTCAGGTCGTCGTCGTAACTGATCTGCGTGACGTGGTTTGATTTTACTGCATTTTCACCCCTCGTAACTTAGCTGGGTTGTTCACAGGAAAAAAAAACGCACATTGCGGAGGCCTCTACGGCCACGGCAATCCACTTGTTTCTGTCGCTTGTTTACCGACGCATTTCAATGAAGACGCCCGCTGCAACAGAGGCCAGCAAATCTATCGTGTCGTCTGCTACCAAAGCAAATCGGAGTGTAAGACTTCAGAAATGGCTTTCATCGTTGCGATATGAGACTGAGATGACAAGAACATCTTCATAATTAGATATCAAGAAGTTAGGTTGCTTACAAAAAATTATTTACTTACTTGTAAGCAAAAATCTAGCCTCATGTGGAGTCTCCATGCATTAGTCTATAGCAACGCCCCTAGCAACGGTTTGTTTGGACCCAAACGCCATGTTGTGACGTCATTACTTACGGGGTCAATTAACAGGGGGGCTATTTTCAACAAATGTTTCATTTCTCCTAAAAAGAAACGGAAGTGACGGAAGTGACGATATCGCGTCTGATTGGTTAGAGGCTCAAATAACGAAAGAGGGAACTTTCGTCATTTGAGCCTCTAACCCAGTGGTTCTCCACCATTGATGTTTCGCGGACCCCTTCTGGATCGGCGGAGATGATGGAGGACCCCGCTCGTAGTGAGGGGAAGGAAAAGGTAGAGGTTAATTACATTAATAATTTGATAAATGGATATAAGTAAGGGCTGGTATGGAGTAGTCTTCTCTCATTGACACACACACGCGAGAAAACTCATCCGGAAATTAGAACATTTCTTCTCAACCTGAAAAAATACCATTTTTATTGCCGAGCTTGGCTGATAAGGCATGGCTTCGCGGACCCCTCAAATGCCTTCGCGCACCCCAAAGGGTCTGCCGAACCCCATTTGAGAACCACTGCTCTAACTAATCAAACGCGATATCGTCACTTCCGCCACTTCCGTTTCTTTTTAGGCGGACGGCGTAAAGTAGGGGTGTCCAGTTCTTACGTAACGTTTGAATCCATTTATATGTGCTATTACAGCTAGCGATCTGGGCACCAAGGACGCGAATATGTCCGTTCGTTGGGGTGATATGTGCCGAGCCGAGCACCAGGGTAGTTTTCTCCTCGGATTGGTGACGCGCTTTCGGTCTTCTTGGGCGATTGCTGCAGCCCCAGTGCATCTATAGGGTTGTCTCTTAGTACTGCTGCTTGTAGTTCAGTTTTCATTTGTTGTTCGTCTAATTGGTCGTTAGCTTCAGCTCATATTGTAATGTCATCTGCATAAATATAGTAAATCGTGACGTGGTGTCCTGTTCCAAAGCATCCGCTACCCGTGCCATGGCGAGAATGAAAAGCATTGGCCCGAGTATGGAGCCCTGGGGCCAGTGGCGTCTCCCCCGCTCGCGTGGCCCGCGGCGCCCGCCCGACTCCACCCTTCCCCCCCTCCCCCCCGCTCTCGCGTGGCCCGCACTACTCCCCCCCCCCCCCCGGTCTCGTGGCCCGCCGTGACACCCCCTGAGCGCTGCAACCGGGGCGGTCGGCCCCCCCCCCTTGTGACGCCACTGCCTGGGGCACGCCTCTGTCAAGGTAGAATATGCGTGGCGTTCATCCGGTGCGGTTCCGTGAAGG
The DNA here is from genome assembly GCA_037355805.1 of Ixodes ricinus. Taxonomy (NCBI): domain Eukaryota; kingdom Metazoa; phylum Arthropoda; class Arachnida; order Ixodida; family Ixodidae; genus Ixodes; species Ixodes ricinus. Next base: position 6,221 of record JAZHYW010014454.1, on the reverse strand, counting down.
CGTATGGGCGTATGCACGGGTCTACTGTGAAGAAAGGAACGATCCAGTTGTAGCCTGTAGGCTTGTTGGCTGGAATATCCCTGAGCAAGTTCACAAAGATGGCTTTCTGGCGAACGTTGTCAAAGGCCTTTCGCATGTCAATGGCCAGGACATAGTCCGACATAGTCCGGCGGGCCACGAGAGGCCGAGGGGGGAGGGGGGGGACCCCCGGGTGCCGCTGACCCTGTGACGCCACTGAGTAACAGGCAGCCTTTCAGAGTGGCCAATATTCCCATTCAGCGGGGAAGAAAAGTTCCAGGCCCCTGCAATATGGTAAGCTTGATGCACGACCGGTTGTGCACGGAGCTGTACTGGATGGGGACCGGGGAACAGTCGCGTTCCCGTTGAGATCTGTCGTGTACTGTTCCTGTGCTCAATGCATGTTTATCCCGTTCCACGGGTCATCTCACCTAAAATAAACACCCAGAGGCCAGAGCAACTACAAACTTTTTGAAAGCTTAATGTCCTTATGTGCATGCGGCGTCTCGAATATTTTGTTCCTATGCCAGCATTGCGACGTTTGATGAAATTGCTACTATAGTTTACAAAGAAGTAGGAAGCACGTCCTCTGGTCCGCCTCAGGGCTTGTCGATGAACCATTCAACCAGTTCGACACTTGTTTTATGAGCTAATATAAATGGCGAGTAGAACAGGTGGTACCGTAGGTATCATAGCACTGAGATGTGGCACAAAAGAAATGATTTTTAGTGAAATTTGAAATCTTTATTCAAAACTGCGGAAACCGACCTTCGTCCATGAGATTCGAAGACGTCAAACTTAATTAAATCCGACATCTACAACTTTTTAAATCTTTATAGCAATTAGAGAATTCAAAATATTCATGTTTTGCTTTTATTTTTTTAATGTATAATTTGAATCGCAAATAAATCTGAAATCTTTAATATTTTCGAGCCTGATTTGTCAAGAACTAAGAAATTTTCATACTCGACGTTTCGGAAACCTTGATATTTCCGAGCCTTCTCGATTTCGAACCCCAATGGGGTTCGAAGTTGCGAACTTCTCAAATTGAAACCTCAAAAAGGTTTGAAATTTTTTAAACGTTTCGAACTCGAACATCGGGAGGCTCACGCCCCCTCTACTCCTGACAAGGTGGTCACGAAATCGCACGCATATTTCGAATGGTTTCGGATGAACGTTTTCTAGACACCGATGGCAAAATATGTTCTTGGGTATTGCATCGTCATTGCATGGGATTCGATCAGAATCGCAGGAAGAACGCAGTCTGTGGCAGACTTGTGCCTATCTCAAATACTCTACTCAAGATACTGTATCTTAAATACTTTTTGGAGTATCTTGGTATCTTGCAAATACCTTTGATGGAGAGTATTTGATACTCTATTTTAATTACAATTTCAAGTATCTTGTACTCATTATCTTAAATACCTTTTTGACATTCCGCCATTTTCCGAGTTTTTCGGTATGAAGTGGCGTGGGCGTGGCACGAGCAAACGTGAACATTCTTTCGAGCAACCGAATCCTGTTGCACGAGCAAACGTAACTATAGCCAGTGATAGTTTATCGCAAGAAGAAAGATTCACCAAGCGGATCAGTACAAATCGAACCCCCGACCATTCGATCTGCAGCCCGACAGCTTCGCTCGGTGCCACAAAGTTTATTTTCCTTCTTTTTTGTTTTTTATTGGAGGTATTACGAAGAGGAGGTGAAAGTGAACACAAGCCGCTGGACTAAATATGAAACACGGAGGCCTGCAGCATCTAGGCGACCGTCGGAGCGCGCGGAGGACTCCCGAATGACAAAGCGTAGCTGCCCACGTAACCTCGCGACGTCACGGTGCGGAATGACGTCACGACTTCGCAAAGCAGCCAAAATAGGGAGTTTTCGTAGACCGCGTTTCTCCTCCGCTAAGCTCTCCGCAACGAAGAAGTTGCTACTGCGCCTGCGCGCGCGATAGCCTGGACTGTAGGGTTCCGGGTATCGTAGCGGGTTGCGGAGGGCGTTGCGGGACGGCGAAAACGGTCTGCGAAAACTGCCTAATATGTATAGCGTAGCGGACGCGATTAACCTCCTCCCCCTCAAGATTGCTTCAGTTGCCCTTATGGGCTGCCGGATGGAAATGTTAGGAAAGAAACCGCAGCTTACAGTGTGCTTAGATGGGCCAGTTGGTACATTGCAAAGGGTATAAAGCGCCGAAAAAACACGGACCGAGACACGAAGAAAACAAAACGCCCTGTGTCGTTGTTTCCTTCGTGTCTCGGTCCGTGTTTTTCCGGCGCTTTAAACCCTTCGCAACTTATACACGAGTAAATGCGGTATAGATTAAACAATTTGTTTGAGAGGTATTTGGTACAAAACATCCCGGAATGCAGCGTGTGCTGCTTAGCAGCGGAACATAACAGCTGGCCCAGAAAAAGAAAAAAAGAAGTGATATTACCAGATACCTCGTAACAAATCACAAAGAACAACAAACCTGAGCGAAAAAAAAAACTGTACCTTTGCCGAAGGTTTTACACGTTTGCGGGGTTTATTTTTAATGTGAAAAATAAACCTCCTAATTCATTGTGAACAATGGCAGATGACGTTGAACTTTAATAAATGTAGATCCCTAACATTTTCCCGCAGTTCGCGTGCCACACCATTTTCGTCTTACCTCACTAACACTCAAGTAATAGCATGTTCATCTTATAAATACTTGGGTGTTCACCTCACCTCTAACCTATCGTGGACTACTCACATAACTTCTGCTATTTCTGCTAACCGTCCTCTCGGATATTTGCGCCGTAACCTCAAACTTGCTACACCCTCCGTAAAACAACTAGCGTATACTACTCTTATAAGATCGAAGTTAGAATACGCATCATCTATATGGTCACCATGGCAGTCCTACGTCGCAAATACTAATCTAGAATCCGTCCAAAACAGAGCCCTTCGTTTTATTTATAACAACTACTCACCATATACCAGCATATCATGATTACGCCAATCAGCTAACCTTCATTCACTTTCCCTTCGCCGCCGAGTATCACGCCTTTCTCTCCTCCATCGAATTTTTTATTACAATAGCCACCTCAAAGAATCACTGCTATCACCTCCCCATCGTTATTTCCCGTGTCGAGATAACCTATGTAAATTACGTCCAATTCGATCATCAACTGTTTCTCACCAGACTTCCACACTACCATTGGCCATCGAGTATTGGAATTCACTAATTTCCAACATCGTTTTTATTAATGATACTACTAAATTTATTGAAGCCATTACTCTCTCTCTTTATCTAACCTGCCTAGCTAGCTTACAGTGTTATAATTGTGTTTACATTTCTATCTTTTTTTTATATATTGCCACCCCTTGTATAATGCCCCACGGGCCCTCAAGGAAAATAAATGATAATAATCAAATCCGAAAAGGATTTTTTTTTTTTTGCGGTGTGAAGTATGCATTGGAGATATCCTTCATATTCACATCAGCCTATTTGCCACTCGCACGAGAAATAACCCGCGCGCACGATCGATGGCTTCGTCTTACCCGCCTGCCGACTTCTTTATCCAGCACATGACCTTGTCTCCATAAATTATACCGCCGGCAAATAAACAGGTGTTGCTTAGCTGTAATAATTGAAAACGAGCGTGTTAATGTATACATAGATACGAATACTTGAAAGGATAAAACATCGAAAACGGGGACGGAAACAGAACTTCTTTCATTGAGCAACAACCGCCCCCCCCTCCCCCCTAAAGGTTTCAACGTTCTCGAAGAAGGAAAGGAGAAAATAGTTAAAAAGGAAAGGGAATTTACTATAAATACAAAAAGTTTAAAAAGCGCTGGCGTCACGGCAAGGTATCAGTAATCTAGTTATCTCTGGTGCAAGGAATTCGACCTTTGTCATTGTCCGTGATAGTGAAGGTGCAGAAATATTGTTGTTGACAGTCCCAAAGGGAAATGTACTATAAATTTAAAAGTTTAAAAAGCACTAGCCTCATGACGAGGTATCAGTAATATACTAATCTCTGGTGTTAGAAATTCGACATCTGTCTCTGTCAGTGATAATGAAGGTAAACTAATGTTGTTGTTGACAGTCCCCTTGGCAAATGATTCAATGATTTCTTTCCCAAATTTGTTGTCGTGCCCGCCCAGTATTCTACTATCAGAGAAATAAGGAGTACAGTCATTGCACGTGCGGCTGTGAACGACGGTTAGGTGAAATGACTCATATGAAGCATTTGATGCTTCCAAGTTGTGTTTTATGGTCAATAGTTGACGCATCTCCCAGTTTGTCCAATGTACTGACTGCCGCAGATTCGTGGAATTGAATAAACGTTTCTTTCTTCGCACTCTACAAACTTTTTCCTTTGCGAACTCTACCAACGAAAGTTCCCCCTTTCGTTACTTGAGCCTCTAACCAATCAGACGCGATATCGTCACTTTTGTCACTTCCGTTTCCTTTTAGGAGAAACGAAACATTTGTCGAACATAGTCCCCCAGTTTATTTGCCAGCGGTATAATTTATATGGAGACAAGGTCAGTTCTGGATAAAGCGGTCGACAGAAGGACACAAGAAGAAGCCATTGATCGTGCGCGCGGGTATTATTTTTTCTCATGCTAGTGGCACATAGGCTGGTGTGAGTATGGAGGAGATCTCCAATGTATAACTCCGGCCGCAAAAAAGAAGAAAAAGAAAAAGAAACGAGTTTTTTTCCCGATTTCATGAAAAATAAACACTGCAAACGTGTAAAACCTTCGGCAAAGGTACAGGATTTTGTTTTCGCTCAGGCTCGCTGTCATTTGTGATTTGTTATGACGTACACATCACTTTTTTTCTTATTTTTTTTCTTTTTTTCTGGGCCAGTTGTTATGTTCCGCTAAAAAGCAACACATGCTACATTCCAGGATGATTTGTACCAGATACCCCCAAATGAATTGTATAATCTATATACCGTATTTACTCCTGTATAAGTTGCGGTTTCTTTCCTAACATTTCCATCGGTGAGCGCAGTCAGGCAGCTCATATATATAAAATATATATATATATATATATATATATATATATAAATATATATATATATATAAATAAATAAATAAATATATATATATATATATATATATATATATATATATATATATATATATATATATATATATATATATATATATATATATATATATATATATGTATGTATATATATATATGGTGTTTTTTAAGCGTAACAGATTTGTTTAAAAAAAGCCGTGAAAGTTACACTTATGCCGCTTGTGGAGGTGAATTATACGGTCAGGGGGACATATTATAGGGGGCTAATTGTAACGATCAGTCGGCTAATTAATTAAAATTTGCTACTTAACTTTTGGATTAATGAAAATAGACATATGGTTCCCATTAGAAATTTGCTCAGCGTCATCGAAAACCCCTAAATCAGTCATGTTCAGAATGACTTTGAGCGCGTGAGAAGCGTAGTAGTGCACTGAAGTTACCGCTCGTGGAGCAGGTACAAAGCTAGAGGCTGCGACAAGGCGCCCGCGCGATTGTAGCAGTCTCTTATCCAGCCTCAGCCTTGTTAACTGCTCCACGAGTGTATATTATATCATATATATATGATATAGATATATGTATATATATATATATATATATATATATATCTTATCTAGCCCCAGCCTTGTTACTGCTCCACGATATATATATATATATATATATATATATATATATACATATATATATATATGCATATATATATATATATATATATATATATATATATATATATATATATATATATATATATATATATATATACGGCATGCAAAAGACACACGACGTACGCCTCAAACACTTTCGAAGCCCCTTTGCTTCATACACTCAGAAATAGGGGGCGCAGTAGTTACACCCCTGTACCAAATAATACACCCCAAAACTTCAGTTCGACAGCAGTGCGCAGTTTGTCGAACTTAAGTATTGCGGTGCATTACATGGAACAAATGGGTGTAAGACAACACCCTTTTTTTTAGAGTGTTTGTATGCTTTCCCTGCAGACAGTGTTTGTCCGACTAATGTGTGGAAGGGCCGTCGTGCAAAGAAGAAACCATGCCTGAGAGAGTGTCTGCAGACGTGAGAGGGACCGTGTTTCTAGTGGAAAGACCGATAAATACGTTGTTTCACCATATGCCGCCAGAACGCAGTGTGAAACTATATAGAGAAACGATTTACAAAG
>JAZHYW010014453.1:0-30810 GCA_037355805.1 Ixodes ricinus | reverse complement strand
AATTGTAGTATATTGTTTCTATGGCCGCTTTTTAGACTTGAACCTCGTGCTATGAGGCGTTTTGAACGGGACTTCACACCGGCGCTCTGCTGTTCAGAATTTTGGCTTATGTAAGGTTTTCTATTTATCGTCAGCAGTTACCTCAATATCCAACCATAAACATTAATAAAATTTGGAGTAGTGCACTTAGAAAAAATGAAAAGACGTTTACAACTCCCTGTGATGCCGAATTAGAGTGCAGCTCTTGAGGAGGAGGATGGAAGGGTACTGAGGGCAGGGTATACCCCTCCTCCACCTCCTCACCTCGTCATCCTGCCTGCTACTAGCTCCGCCAATTGGGTCACGTGGCCCCCGTGAGGTCACGTGACCCCCCCCCCCCGAGGTCACCTGACCCCCGTGACGTCAAGGAGGTCACTTGACCTCATTGGGGGTCACATGACCTCAGGGGGGTCACGTGACCTCAGGGGGTGTCACGTGACCTCGCGGTTACGCCGACGGCGGCGCCGCTCAAGCCGGAAACGGACGTCTAACAGCTGCGCTCTAAGGGTTATTTAGAGGTACGTATCCATAAGTGCGGGCGCAGCACTACTTCCTCCCAATACGGGAGAATGCAGATCGTTAGAGAATCCCGCTGGGGCCTTTGCTTTCGGCTTTGAGTTTGGAATACCGAACTTGATATGTAATTGTCATATTTTCTTATGTCAAACAGATATGCATGCAGTGCATGTACATATATACGATTTAGTATCTGACGCTTAGGAAGTACGGTTTATTTTGTGTACATACGAACTCTTTCGTTAAATAACGACCATTTCGTAGCGTGTAAGGCTTCAAATGTGTTAGTCATGTGTTTAGGTTTCATTTCTATTTTCAGTGATTCATGCCGGGTTACTTAGACTTTTTCCTCTTGACTTAAGTTTGTCTGGGAGTTTAGATGTTACGTATCTCCTCCGTCAATACATAGGGCGAAGCTCACACACCTTGCAGATCACCACAGTGCCAAGTAAATAAATGTTGTTAGGACAAATCTCGTTGCTTCACTGGCTTCTACGCTCAGATATTGAGGTAAGTACTAACATTAAATAGAAAACCTTACATAGGTCAAAATTCTGGTCAGCTGAGCGTCTCTGCGAAGTCCCGCTCAAAACTCTCATAGCACGAGATTCGAGTCCCAATAGCGGTCATACAAACAATATATTACAATTTCTGTTTGTAGTTTCTGACAGAGTACCATTTTACCTAACTTTGAACAAAAAATGAATAAAATCAAAGGTGGCTTTTTTTTTAGAAAATCTACTTTAGACTTGCAAGTTTTTATAAATATTCGTTTTTCGAGGCAAATTTTCTGCGTTATATGTTCAGCGCAAAAGATTCAACTTATACTCAAAAGAAAAGAGCTTAAAGGGGCCCTGCAATCATATTTAAGCGTCTACCTTTCTTGCTGTTTCCACGTCTCTTGGGGTTCGGGCGAGCCAGCGGGCACGGAGAGAGTAACTAAATATCAGTGCGTCATATTTTAACCGGACGACGCGGAAACCTCCTCCACCGACGAGGGCGACCCGCGGTACCGAAAGCGCGCAAAATGTGACGTTTTTGGTCCTGAGCTTACTACTGGTCAGAGCCGCTAAAAGCTTTTTTTTAGTCGAGGTACAAAATATAAGTGTCGCGAACCGTTTCAGTTATGTATGAAAGTAGTTTTTGTTCAGTATTTTAGATCAGAAAAGAAACAAATGCAGTTTATAAAGTACGGAAACAAGAAATGACCCGTCGACATACCCGCCACCAAGCGGCGGAAAAAGCGGCGCATATTAGAAAGGGCTAGTGGGATGAGGCGCCGATGAACGGCGAGCGTAGAAAGGTCCCGAAGCGTAGAAAGGCCATTTGGCGGTATGGCAGCGCGAAGTGGCTCCCGTTCTGTACTGATCTTTACCCCGTGTTTGCTATCGTTTGTGGCCAATGAAGTGTTATGCCGAAATAGTCTTTAATCGCGCAGCAAATGCATTGCGAGCCGCCCTGGCCGCCCGCTTCATACAGCCTATCCAACACACGCTTTGGTGGCGCCCTCTCGAGCCGTCGACACGGAGTGCGGCAGCCGTGAGCGCTCGGTGAGCTCACTATCCCTCCTCTAGTTCACGGCCACTCAAGCCAGGACCTACGACGTCATGAAGGAGGTTATTTTTTGCTTGTTTTTGTAATTCAAATTTGCCTATAACTTTTAAAATAAAGCGAATTTTGCGAAAAGAAAAGTTTCATTAAGTTACTACGTTCAGTGCGCTTAGGTTCGGTGCCAATTAAAAACCAGTCAAAAAGTTGTTGCAGGGCCCCTTTAATTGGAGGTTTACGGTGATGTAAACATCATAAAATATATTGATTAGGTCACACAGCACAGCTTGCTGAACTTCGTCAAATATTGTTGCGGAAAGGTGTTTTGACAATTAAAAAAAGCATTAAATATATTATGACCTAGACGCTTTATAGGCATAATTCGCCGTTTGCATCTTCTTTTATTAAAGGAATTTACAGGTAGCTACTAAACATTTCACAGGCGTTAATTATGAGTTAGTGTATTTTTGTGAGTCACTTGTATTACTTGGCGACAAGTAAACAAAAACCGAAATGTAAGCTTTTGTTGCCGCCATACAAAAAAAAAAATTACATTTTCTGTTTGTTTCATTTTATAAAGCACTGAAATAGGTAGCTAGAGTAAACCAATTAAGCAAATAAAATGTGTATGCTTTTTAGAAAATCGACCTCCAATTCGCAAAATTTTTGGAAATAGTCCTTGCCTTACAAGGAAATACTGCCCTTTCTTTTTTACACACAACATCAAATTTGTTATCATTAGGAGGAGTATACTCTAGGCTTCCTGAAAATACTAAATATGTTAAGACACCTAATATAGGTCACACGGAAGAGCTGGTAAACTTTGACAAATATTGTCCAAAAACGTCATTTTGGCAATTTTTTAAATTAAATTTTATATGAATTATTGCGTTAAAATTATTTATCAGAGAATAAGTGTGTTCATCATGTATCTATAAAAAAATAAGAGGCGTCTAATTTTAGTTACTGTATTTTTAGTGAGTAAGTTGATTTACTGACAAAACAGTCAAAGAAAATCAGATTTCAAGCTTTTATAGCTGCCATACAAACAAAATATTACATTTTTCTATTTATGTTACATTATAAAGTACTGCAATAGCTAGCTAGACAAAAAAGGTTAGCCGAATAAAAGGTAAGTTTTTTAGAAAATCGACCTCCAATTTGCAAAAATTTTGAAATAGTCCTTGCTTTACGAGGACACACTGCCTTTTATCTTTTACACATAAACATTGAATGTGTTATCAATATAAAGAGTATACTCTTAGCTTTCTGAAAATACTAAATATGTTACGATATTTCAAATAGTGTCACGCGGAAGAGCTAGTCAAACTTTGACAAATATTGTCAAAGGGACACACTTTGACAATATTTAAAACAAAAGTAAAGATAAATAATCACAATAAAATTATGAACCACAAATAACCCCTATTCTGAGAGTGGCTGAAAAAAGTTACATTGGCACTACCAAGAAAAGATAAAAAGTAGAGAGGAGCGAAACATGACACCTCCGACACGCGAGAGCACGGTCAGGTTTGCGCCTCGGCTGCTTAAAATGTCCAATACTCGAGAACAAAAAATCGCCCGAAGTTGTGGTTTCCACTCCCTGTCACACAAGGGTTTTTTCCAAAACATATATTCTATTTTGTCAAAATTAAAAATTCGACCCGAAATCCGTGCCTGAGTTGAGATGAAACCACACCATATATATATTTACAAACAAACTGGAGCGCCCCTAGCGGACGCCACCGACGCCGCGCATGCGCGATGGAGGTGTGGGCAAGAAGCTCGCCGTCGCCCATAAACAAACCACTGGAATGCGATGTTGTCGGCGTCGGTGTGAGTCCCGTGCTCTTTTTCGCGTTGGAATTGTTGATTCTACGTCTTCGTGGCAATGTCTGACTACTTGAGCGGCCTCAGCGAAATTAACCGAGGCTCGTTACACCGCAAAACTTTCGCGTGAATAATGTGATATGCGGCGATTCATTCCGCGTGGACGCCGCAGAATGGACGCTAAAGCCTGATTCGCATGATGAGGTTCTGCTCGCAATTTTCAGTCATGACGTCGCTCGGGCTGCAAAAGCGTGAACCGTAGTTGAGATGTCGACGTCGATACTGAAAATCGCAAGCAGAATCGGACCGACGTGAATTAGGCATAGCAAGTCTGTGATGGCCACAGGTAACAATTATCAACATCTCCAATATACGAGTATCTACTGTTTACACCGAGCCTACTTTCCCGAACCAACCTTCAAACTTAAACGTCTTTTGAGGTCTGCACTTCTTATCGCAATCACTGGGTCAACTGTTTGGTCTACGGGCCGCTGTCGCTTGAACGAGCAGACGACCACAAGTAAACGTTTCAGAGAGCAGACGACAGCTCGAACAATCAGGCGGCCGTTTGAACTTGATGACGCACTGAACGTAGTCCGCAGGTGGTCCGTACAACTTGACGGTTTTCCCGCGTTCATGTTGGAGCAATACAAATAAATCTGACGACCACAAGTATCCGTTGAATTCAACCCAAAGTGCTTCCCGCCCAAGCAATCGTGGTCCGACGGCGTCTGTTTCTTCCTTTTCACGGCCCCTATTCACGTTCTCGGACGAACCGAGCAGACAGAAAACACATGAAAACTGACCTTCAAACCTTTCCGACTCTTTTGGTACAGCTCCAGTCGCGGCGTTTTGACGAGAAGGCAGGTTTTTGTCTGGTTTCTTCCAAAGCAACACAGGAATGCACGTCTGCCATGGTGACTTCCTCCGTCCCACAGCCCCAGACCGGAAGTGCGCCCGACGCGCCACCACCGCGCCATGACGCGACAGAGATGAGTTCGTGTATATATATATATATATATATATATATATATATATATATATATATATATATATATATATATATATATATATATACAGGGTGTCACGCAGTGATCAAACGCGGTCACTTTACCGCGAAGAGACTAGTATCGCCGGACGCCCCCGCCGCCCCAAAGCGCAGGAGCGGGGAGGTCACAACCAGATGCCAAGTTTCAGTTCGATCCGATAACTTAATCAAAAGTTGCAAGTGACTTTCTGAAAATTTCAATGGGAAAATGGAGCCCATTTTTGCCCGTTTTCGGTTTCTGGTGCCATAGAGCCCCATGTGCCTGAAAACTCCGTCGGCCGCCATTTTCCCATTGAAATTTTCAGAAAATCACCTACAACCTTTGATTGGGTTATCGGATCGGCTGAAACTTTGGCATCTGGTTGTGACCTCTAGCTCTACCTTTGGGCGGGAAATGAGCGTTCGACGGATGCCTAGTTTATTTTTAGCGGTAAAAAGACCGTGTAAATTTTCTTTTGTGACACCCCGTATGTATATATATATATATATATATATATATATATATATATATGCGTATGTAGGAGACGGAATGAGAGCGACCAGCAGCAGACAGCGGTAGTGGATCTCGAACTGCGTTTATGCGCCCGGCGCCGCGCCGAGCCCCGCACTCTTCTTTATCTTCCTTTGTAGACCGTGCTTGCAGCTGACCGTGAGGGTCGCTATAAGGCCCCCCCCGATGGGATGCCGGAGGAGTCCAAGTTCGCGCTGTGGGTCTCAGGTGCAGACGCCGAAGTTGGCAGTGGGGGTGGCAATGGCAGAGGCGGGCGCAGGCAGGTGCAGTGTCCAGGTAGGCCGGTTTGACGCGGTCTGTAGCAACAACGTCGGGCGATGACCGCTGATGTCGAGGGTGTAGGTCTTGACCTCGGCGAGCGCAGCACACTTTGAAAGGTCCATCGTAAGCTGGGTGTAAGAGGGTCGACGAATACCATCTTGTCGTAAGAAGACGTGGGTGCACGACTCAAGCTGTCTTGCCTCGCGAAAATGTGAGGAGGATTCCTCTGGAGCGGGGAAGAACTGGTCTGCAGCTCACGAATGGTTTGTCGGGGCTGTCCGCGACATAGCGGCTTGGTTCGTGCTGAGAGTCGGGGGACGTTGGAGAGAAAAAGTCTCCCAGGAGGCGCAACGGGGAACCATATACAAGCTCAGCTGCCAGTGCAGCCGAGGTCGGCCTTGAGCGCCGAGCGAAGGCCCAGGAGGACGAGGGAGAGATGCGTCGGCCCGCCGTTCGCGCGGCTCGTAGGTGGCATGAGGGCTGCCTTCAACTGCCTGTGGAGTCGTTCCACCATGCCGTTAGCTGAAGGATGGACATAGGCGGTGGCATGAAATGTGCCGGACGCCCAGGGATGGAGACAAAAGCCGCGAAAAAGGGCGGGACTCGAACCGTCGTCCTTCTGTCGGTAGTTACGACTGCAGGATGCAGCCGAAACGCGACACTCCAGCCGTCGAGGAAGGCTTTCGCGACTGTTCCCCGCTTGTTGCATGCCGGGGACAGGGATTGCCTCGGGCCACCGAGTGAACCGGTCCACGCAAGTCAGCAGATAACAGGCACTCACGGGATGAAAGGAAGAGGTCCAACTAAATCGAGGTGGACATGAGCGAACCTCAGAGTCTGGTGGGCGAAACGGTGAGGCTGGGGTGGCGGCGTGTCGGATGATCTTGACGCGCTGGCATTTAAGGCAATAGACCACGTGCATATCAGCATCAAGACATGAGAATGCAGGGATTGTGTCTCCACGCGCCACACGCGCACGCCTTTCCTGTGCGAAAGATTCGAAGCAAATAACCAAAATAAAGCGTTGACAAACGCGCTTGCAAGATACCATTTGTTTTAGGTTTCGTTTAGAAAATTTAGCCATTGCTGAGGGCAGCACGTGCGGCGCGTGAAACACCAATCCCTGCATTCTCCTTGATGCTTGGGTAAGCACGCTATGACCCGATGTAGACCATATTGCTGTCTCAAGCATCGAGGAGAATGCAGGATTGGTGTTCCACGCGCCGCACGTGCTGGCGTCAGCAGTAGTAACTTTTTCTAAAGCAAATACCTAAAACAAAATGGCATCTTGCACGCGCGTTCGTCAACGCTATATTTTGGTTATTTACTTCGAATCATTTTATACAGGGAAGGCGTGCGTGTGGCGCGTGGAACACCAATCCCTGCATTCTCCTCGATGCTTGGGTAATACAGCAAATGGTCTATTGCTGTCTTGCACCAAGCATCAAGGAGAATGCAGGGATTGGTGTTCCACGCGCCGCACGTGCTGGCCTCAGCAGTAGAAACTTTTCCAAAGCAAAAACCTAAAACAAATGGCATCTTGCACGCGCGTTCGTCAATGCTTTCTTTTTGGTTATTTACTTCGAATCTCTTATACAGGAAAGGCGTGCGCGTGTGGCGCGTGGAACACCAATCCCTGCATTCTCCTTTGATGCTTGGGCAAGACAGCAAAATGGTCTATATAGCAATAGGTCTATTTCGAGACTAGCGGCGGACATCCGCATTCATGTTCGGCCAAAAGAAGCGAGCGGTAATCAATTCTTGTGAAGCCATCGCATTCCCGGGTGGCTTTTGTTGTGCAAGTGGTCGAACAGAGTCCGACCTGAAAACGTTGGTGGTACAAACGGGTGTGAAACGCCGGTTGGACGTCTCGCAAGTGACGGTTGTCGTTGGAGAAAGAGGTAGAGGAACAAGCCAGCGAACTTGAGAAATGCGGGTATGAGTCACGAAGGCGTTGTAGCTCGGGGTCATCGTCTCAGAGCGGCTGCCAGCTCTTCAAAATCCACTGAATGTTGAGCTGAATTAATGTTTGTTACATGCGCGAGAGAGCGCGTCAGCAGCAGTATTCTCCTGGCCGCTGACATGTCGGAGATCGACGGTAAACTCTGATAAAGCAGAGGTGCCGGATTTCACGCGCGGTGTAGTCGGTGTGGTTTCGATGGAACACAAATGTCAGGGGCTTGGCACTGCAGTGAGATGCATAAAAGTCCCGGCCTCCGATGGGCGTGGCGAAAGTGTTTTGATGGACAGATACACCGCCAGAAGTTCCCGTGCGGAAGGTACTATACTTCTGTTCAGCGTCTTTGAGTTTGTGTGAAAAAACCGAGCGGCTGCATGCCAGCCAGAAACGTTCTGTTGAAGAACCGCGCCGACAGCTACGTTTCATGCGTCTGTGAGGAGTCGGAGTGGCGCGTCTGGGGCAGGATGGGTGAGCATTCGCGTGCGTCAACAAGTGCCTGTTTCGCTAACGAAAGCGAAGACGCCTGCACTTTTGCTTCAATTCAGAGACGCCGAGGCTTCCTTTTGGTGGCGAGCAGGTTAGTTAGGGTTTTAGTAACTCAGCACACTTCGGCAGGAACCGACGATGGAAGTTCAGTAGGCCCAAGAATTCACGCAACTTTTTAGAGATGTTGGTTGAGGAAAGTCGCGAATGGCGGTGACTTTGGTCTCTAAAGGCTTGATGCCTTGTGGGGTGACGAGGTGGCCCAGGAATTCGATGTTGGTCACGCCGAAAAGACATTTGCTGGGGTTGATGACCAAACCGTAGTCGTCAAGCCGGGTAAAAAGGGCGCTCAGATGCTGCTCATGTTCTTTCTTCGATGCGCTGGCGACCAAAATATCGCCTAGGTAAGCGAATACGAAATCTAGGCCGCGCGTCACCTCGTTGATGGTGCGTTGGAAAGTCTGGGCGGCATTCCGCAAGCCAAATGGCATTCTCACATATTCAAAGAGGCCAAAAGGTGTAACGATGGCTGTCTTTTGATGTGTCTGCAGGCTCCACCGGAATCTGGTGGTATGCCTTCACCAAGTCGATCTTGGAGAAGATCTGGCATCCAGCCGAGATTCGCGGTGAAGTCTTGTATGTGAGGCAGTGGGTATCTGTCAGGTTGAGTCTTGCCGTTCAAGGCGCGATAATCACCACATGGTCTCCAGTCGCCTGCATCTTTCTTGGCGACCATGTGAAGAGGTGATGCCCAGTTACTCGACGATGGACGAACGATTCCAAGTTCGAGCATGTGCTCGAACTCGCGACGAGCGATGGCGAGGCGTTCTCCAGACAGTCGGCGAGGACGCGCGAAAACGGGAGGGCCAGAGGTAGCGATGTGGTGGGTGACGGTGTGTTTCACCGGCGACTCTCGTGTGTGCGGTCTCGTGATGTTCGGGAAATTCGCAAGAATTTTCTCGTAGTCTGACGACGGCGAAAACGCGCGAATGGCTGTCGTCGTGGTGGTTGAGAGCACGCCATTCACAGAGAGGTGTGTGGTCAAATCAATGAGGCGCCGTGAATGAATATCTACGGCAAGGTTGTAAAAGCTGAGAAAGTCAGCGCCCAGGATAGCCTGCTTGATATCGGCGACAATGAATAGCCACCGAAATGTGCGGCGCAGTCCGAGGTTGAGTGTGACGGACCGCTGACCGTAGGTGGCGATGGGTGAATTGTTGATCGCCTGGAGCGGGGAGGTCTTTTGCTTGCGTTGTCGGTCCACAGAAGAGGCCGGTAGTACGCTGACCTCGGATCCAGTGTCGACAAGGAAGCGATGGCCAGGCTACCCTGTCTACGACGTAAAAGAGGCGGCTTTCCTGTTGACCGGTGCCGCTTGCCGCCGTCAGTGCCCGGTCATCTAGTTTCCCGCCCTAGAGCAAGGTAGGGTGCACTTGCGGGCAGCGTTTCCGAAGGTACGATGGTACCAGCACACACCCGAGGTAGTGTCGTCCTCACCTGTGTTGGAGGAAGTGCGCTCCAGGGAACGGGAGCGAGAGCCCGAGCGTCGACGGGAGCGGAACCGTGGTTGGCGATGCCGCGTCAAAGGGGCAAGGGTGGCAAGTTGACGGCTTAGGGCATCAATGCGGTCTTCGATACGAGAAAATCTTGAGTCTTCCGTTGTTGTTGGTGACTGAGGAGTAACGGTGCTGATGCTAGGAGACCTCGAATAGTCTGCGACTCGGTCAGCGAGCTCAGCAAGCTTGTTTAATGATATGTCTTCCGCAGCCGCTAGCACCAGAACCATGTTCTGCGGAAGACGTTGGAGAAACAACTCACGGAGGAGATGGTTGTTGGGGTCCTGGTTTTGGTCTCCCAGCAGCTGGCGCATTCGGTGGAGGAGTTGCGACGGGCGTCTGTCACCGAGTTCCTCTGCGGTGAGAAGTTGTTGCAGCCTGCTGCGCTCCGATTCGGACTTCCGATCAAGGATGGCTGCCTTCAAATGATCGAAGGGGTTGACCGGATCCGGTGTGAGAGAATGTCGGCCAGTTCCTCGGCTACGTCGGCAGGCAAGGAGGAGACGGTGTGAAGGTATTTCGTCTCTTGGCTGGTGATGTGCCTGAGACGGAACTGTGCCTCGACTTGCATGAGCCATACTCGGGGATTTTTGGACCAAAAAGACGGAAGCCGAATGTTTTGGATCGTTGCTGTGAGGAGGGCGTCGCCGTGAGGAACGTTTGATGGGCCGGCGTGAGCCATGGAAACAGCAGCAGGGTGGAAGGCGTGAGTCCGATACCGGGTCACCAAATCTGTAGGAGCTGGAATGAGAGCGACCAGTACAGACAGCGGTAGGATTCGAACTGCGTTTATGTGCCTGCGCCGCGCGAGCCCCGCCTTTTCTTTATCTTCTTTTGTAGACCGGCTTGTGCTGACCGTGAGGGTCGCTATATATACAACACGGGCACTTCACACCATTGTACGTGGTCTCCGAGGTGGATATAAACGAACATATGCAGATGAATGAACCGTACTTAATCCAATGAATCAAAGAAGGAATGTTTTGGATCGCTAACATGTTTTGAAACTGGGAATGTGGGGTTTGATTTTGCATGCGATCTGTGATTATTAAACCGCAATCGGAAAGGTGTCTCTGTCTGGCCCACGTACTGCGCGCCGCAAGTGCTGCACTGTAAAAGGTATACTACATTACTGGTGTCGCAATCCAAGTTGCCATAAATTTTGTAGGTGAAGTTGGAGTTTGCTCTTTCTATGCGAGTTTCTCGGTGTTACGTGTGGGGAGACCCCACATCCCGACTTTGTGCACGGCCGACTCCCAGTGCTCTCAGTGGCAGTTATCTTGGACCTAACTAAGGAATCCTTAAAGGGACACTACAACGACATTTCGGCGCTCATTTTTTGGTCTATATGTGTTCAAAGGAGCAGTATCACATCGAACATACCAATATCTTGTTAAAAAAGTCTCGAAAAGGAATTTTCAAAACGAATTAAACGATTAGCAAAGAGCACCTGGTGGATGTCGCTAACGCCTCGCTTGTAATGCCCGTCTAGGAACCTTGACAGCTAGTGACGGTGAGTGTCTCGCCTCCGGCCACGACGAGAGAAGAGGGGAAGGAGGAACTCCCGTCTTCCCGAGAATGCCTTTGTGTGTCGCAGAAGTCGCTATTGTCCCCCTACAAGATTATAGAAGATTAACCCGTCACTCAAAATTCGTACAAAAGCAGCCGCTTCGGTGGCTGGAACGACTAGGCCATCCTCTCGACGTCAGCCTCGCCGTAGCTTTGCTCGTCCCGAGACGACCTACGTCACGATTGCGTTGGATGTCACGTGGTCTCCGCTGGGCCTTCTCCGAGCGCTTGCCAGAGTGGGCCATTTATAACGAAAAATACAGCCATCAGGCTCAAAATACAAACGTGCGATTGTCATTTACGGATATTGTGGATCATATTCAACCTATTTTTGAACACGACGGGAACATTTCAAATTTCGCTGAAGTATCCCTTTATTGTTGCGCGAGCGTCTATACACCACACGGGGTACGGTAGTAATAACGTTTGCGAGGCGTTCACTTTGTTGTAAAATGTTAAAATATTTCCTTAATATGGCGGTGACGTTCGGAGACCTATTGCTGAAGGTCAGCACGAGGCTGGCCTGTCGGCTTGTTTCCGCCTGGGGATCGCTGTCACCTAACAAGAGGTCGCGATCAAGGGCGCGCGCATTACTAATTGCGTCATTTATTAGTTTCTCTGGGTACTTCTGTTCTTTTAGAACCTCGCGTAGTTGATTAGCGTTGGAGTCAAAATCATTGATATCAGAACATACACGTTTAAACCTGTGAGCCGTGGCTGTACGAAATACTGGTTCGGCAAGGCCGAGGATGACAACTGTCGAAGTGCAAATATTTCTGGCTGGCCGTGGGCGTTCGATACAGTTGAGTGACCAGAGTTGTGTCCTTAATTATTAATCTAACGTCTAAGAAATTAATGTAAGTTTTCGAGTAACTGTGTGTGAAGCAAATGGAAGGGTGCGCGGAGTTAAAATCTGCGATAAACTTGAGAAGCTTATTTTCTGCGTGTGACCAGATAAAAAATACGTCATCAATATACCTTCTGTAGAACATCGGTTGGAGCGGGCAGGATGCGAGAAAAGTTGATTATAGGTCACCCATAAATATATTTGCAAAGTTCGGGGCCATTTTCGTAACCATTGATAAAAGTGATAAAAAACTGGCCGACTTGGTCCGTCTCGCCAGACAAAGCTCTGCGCGAGACGGACTTTGCTCTGTGGGGATTGCTGTTAAGCTTTTTTTCCGATACCGAGGGCCTTATCGAATTTTGGGACGGAGAGGGCCTGTACCAGCTTGAGAACCTCACTAACGGACGACAACCTGGCACACACCGTTGCTTCCCTGTGCATGTATCGCATCTCAAGCCATAGACCAGTGTTGCCAGACGGCGAAAAAAAAGTCAGCAGATTGATTCCCAAAAAGTCAGTAGATTTGCACAAAAATCAGTAGATTCAACGAAATCTGTGTTTTGCCATGTTTTGCTATTTCCAACCACACTTCCGAAAAAAATAGTATAGACTAACAAATAACATGATAATAAACAGAAATAAAATGAAAAAAACAAAACAAAACAAGACCCGTTCTCGAGTAATTCTTTGCGAAGGACAAAATAAAAAGGCACCAAAAATGTTTTCTTTTTCTTCTTTTCAGCATTGAATAGTGTTGCGATTTTGAGAATTATTCTTTGAAATCAAGACTGAGCCACTGTTCGGGATCAACAGATGAGGGCGACAGTGCGACATCCACCTGTCGCTGAGGTTGACAACGAAACTAGAAACAAGACGTTCCGTCAAGTGCGCGTGACATGTCCAATGGAAGTCCTCTGCAAGCTGCCATCTTTCCTTACTGGGCTGTAGGAAGGTTTTTGACGCAACACTGTTGGCGCGGAGCACTGTTGAGGCTACAAGTCGTCTGCTACGGCTTATTTCATTTTTCGCCTCACTCAAAGTTTGCGTTCAAACGCTGGAGAAAGCTTGCATGCTGACTGTTAGTCTTGTTTAAGCCACCGAGGAAGAACATTATATCATTTTCGTTGCCAGAGCCTGCCAAATGAAAGTAAAGAGCTGAAAATTGATGTCGGTCCCATGCATTCCGCCGGGCGAATGAATAAAAATGGCAGCCCTTCCGCTCAGCCTGCTCAGCTGGGAGCGCTTGGTGAGCAACCGAGAGTTCACGCCCATGCGCTCACGCTCTCTGCTCTGCGCCGCAGGATGATTGGCTTACTCGGGAGAGGAACGTTACTGGCGGCTAGATCATAGACTGGCCAGACTCTCTCCATATATGGCTCTTGCCCGGATGCAAACCTGCTCTGGGTGAATAGATAGATGAATATACGGTTAAGTCACTCGAATAGGACGGGCCTCTGGGCCATCTAGCCAGTGCTTCGTTTTAATTCTGGGAGAATATGAATTTCTGATGGGCGACCCTGGAACTGAAGGGGCTAAATAATAAATTTTAATATGTTTACGAAAAAAAGTTAGTAGATCTTTTTGTTTTTCAGTGAATCAGATAGACCCGGCACGAAATCAGTAGATTCTACTGATAAATCGGTAGACCTGGCAACACTGCTATAGACCATTCCATTTAGCGCTCTCTGGGCGGCACCATTTTGTTCGACCGCAGCGCCCTCTCCATACATCCGGGAAATTCAGCGTGTTCGGCAGGGTAAAACGAGAGAGAGGGCACGCGCCCGACTCCGCTAGCAGACGACAAACCGGGAGGTTGCCGTTCTCCATCTTTGAGCTGTATCGGCGGGCTGTACGGAACATCAAACTCTCGCTCGTGGCTGCCGTTGTGAAGTGATTCGCATTCTTAGAATAGTTCTGGCTACTCCAAAGTCAGCCTATAGCTCTCTGTTGTTCTAGTTCGGTAAATGATCAACTAGCATATCTTTTTCCTGTTACTTAAATAGCAGTTGATTGTGCCGACAGTACTACCCTCAATTACTGCGTGTATTGCGGCAGGAGAGCACGTTTATATTTATTATTTCAGACTTCCACTCATGGTCCCTAAAGGCCTACACCAGTACGAACTTTGTATAGTAAAAAAGGTACAGCAACCGGATTTACTTTTCGCCAGAGAGACCGTCCAATCTGACACAGTTCTCCCTATCTTTTTTTTATTTGCATGCAGGTAACAGCGCAATTGGACCCTGTGAGTGTTTTTATCTAGCATAGTATTACACGACAACTGGCATACCAAAATCTGCGTATCTGCGCTTAAAAGTTGCAAAATGACGCGATTTTTAAACACAGTTTGCACGTTAGCCGGACGCTACCTACAGCCCACTCGGCGGAGCGGACAAAATGCGGGGTGAGAGGGGAGTGCATTTTTTTCTCTTTTACCCTCTCTGCTATGACCCTAATGGAACGGTTCAAGTCTCGTGAAGCATGTGGACATCTTTTGCAGAAGGACTACGATGATGATCAGATTAACTGTATTCTTAAAAGGGATTACCTACTTTTTCTCTTTTTTGTGCAGGGGTAAAGGAGTTATTATTAACATGTTTTTAGACGTTAGTACTGCGCGCTGTGGAAACAGTATTAGAAATATCAATTTTGTGAGTCGTATTTGATAATGTAACGATTATTATCCTCAGTTACTCAGGTCCCCGGGCCCTATTCTCGCAGTGCTACGAGGATAAAGAAAGGAAGAGGAAGACGCCGGGAACAGAGAACGGGACGGCTTGACTGAGTAACTGAGGATAATAATCGTTACATTATCAAATACGACTCACAAAATTGATATTTCTAATACTGTTTCCACAGCGCGCAGTACAAACGTCTAAAAACATGTTAATAATAGCTTCTTATTGAATTTTGTTTCTTTTACATGCTCAAGCCACCTCAACAGTCCTTTTCTTTTTATATTTTCTAGATCTGTATGGCAAGTTGTACGGGGCTTCGACTACTTAGATGCCTACCAAAAATCTAGTCCCACGCCCAAAATTTTTGCAATAACTTTTGGCAATCATCATTGTATGATACTATAGGGTGTTCGGGAAGAAACAGAACCGTATTTTTTGCCTCGCATGACTGAACTACGTAATGCCGAACGTTTCATCTCGACGCAAATTGTAGCATTGGCCATTGGGATCAGATGACAATCTTTCAGGACTAACCGTTATCTAATAAAAATTTGCCAGAGTTTCGCAAATTATCACTGCGAGAATAGGGCGCGTTCACGGTGGTGTTCGCTAATCATCTCTAGAAGTTCGCGGGGTTCCGTGGTGTCCATGAGATAACGACAAGTTATGAAATTTTGACATCTGTCCCCCAAATTCTAGCGCTATATTTGGGAAAAGACTGAACGATCGACGTTGCGTGTTTTAGCTTGAAGTGGGACAAATACAGATTCATTTTATATCAAACTCTTGGTATATAATGAGAATTCAGTCATTTTGAGTACTGTGTAGCTCTATGCAAGAACAATCGAACACAGTATTGTTTTTACTGGAACGCGAAATAGAAAAGCTCTGCCCCTAAAAGCAGCAGCAAGCCGTCTCTGTGTGTGTGTGTGCAGGGCAAGGAGGGGGAGGGGGTAGAACTTTTTGAAATTGTACCAGATTACCTCGCTGAATTCGAAGCACCATCAAAACGGTAAACTTGATGCTAAAGACATAAGGCCTTTTATATGAGCAAACATATATTATGAAATGTGTGTAGTCAATATTTTATAGATTTCTGAAAAATTACAAGCGCGAGAAGGAATCACCTGTATCTCTTTTCTAATTTAGAAAAACAATCAATCTTGCGGGTATACTCTTTCTTGTTTAGGGACACACCCTGAGTCCCGCTGCAAAACATTAATCACGGTTTGTCGGCATAAGGCCTGGATGAGACATGGTACAGAAAAAGAAAATCAATGTAGCACTTTTCAAGCTTGTACGGTATTGAATTCTATGTTCTAAACATCGAGCGAAAATTTCTTTCCGAAAATTAATTTGGTGCATGTTGTTCCAACACAACATGCTATCAACATTTTGTCAATTTAAAATAAAATAAAAAAGTGACGCCTACTTTGATGATTTGAGGCGCAGCCCTTTTGTTTTCTTGTTCCACAAAAATGTGCCACTATCTGCAGTCTCAAGTATAAACGAAGGTGCGTCAGTTCAAATCCTTTATGCATCGAAGACAAAGACGCGAGACTGAAGGTTTGGGACCAACATACCTGTTGAACCGTGGAACGCGCTCTCGGATTCTGGAGTCAAGTGCAATCCCTTATTGATAAAAGTGAAGTGCTGATGCATTTTGTTTCTCAATATGGCAATTAGGAACCAGTCATTAGTTAGTTGGATGGCGCTATTAAGCCTGACGGTGCTGTCCTTCTGGGTGATTCAGGTGAATCCCGAAGAGTGTCCCTTCTGGAAAGAAATCGCGGCTTCAGACGCTTTCCAGCAGTACATCGTCGCAGCAAGTGAACTTGCTCATCTAGACATTGCTGTGCCGCCGGAGTTCGGTGTGGACGAAAGCTTCGCCTTGGCCCAATTGCTGAGGAAGGCGCCGATTAGTGTTCGACTTCTAAGGGGAACATCAGGGTTTTGCAAGCAGCCACGGTGCAAGACCGTGAATCAAGACCACCATGCCCTTGTGCTCGTATTTTGCAAAGCAACACCCTGGAACATTTTATCCTTCTTTTTCATGAATCCTTACGTAATGCATTTTTACGTGATTGCGGATGATCCCAGGAAATACACCTCTACTTACAGAAACTTAAGCATCGCGAGGCGATCTGACGCTTGGATGATTGGTAGTGGAGTTCCTTTCGTTTTTAGTGTGCACAAGGAACGTATCATGGTTTTCGAAAATCGTAAATATCGGTGTTTGAACTGCCCGAATACCTCCCACATTGTTAGTTCTATCAACTTGCTTAAAAATAGTCCCATCAACGGAATTGTAGTCAAACTGTATTGTCAGTACCCTCACTATTGTTGTAAAGCGAAATTAGAAGCTTTGGAAAGTATAGTGAAACAAAGGAACGCCTCATTTCATGTAAAAAATATCACTACAAGCAAGAATTATGGCACGCGTGCTCTGCAAACTTATATGGACCCATCTTCACTTCTTTACTTTTCTTTTTTACACACATTAGGTCAATTGTTTCCGTTATTTTTCACTACTTTCCCGTATGACAGTATCGATATGCTTTATTACGCAAGAGGCAGGGAGCCCGTGTTGAAAGAAGCTGTTCTATATTTGCCGTTTGATTCGCTCGTCTGGCTGGCGATTTTGGTTTCTTTTTTCTTTTTATTTATTACTGGCTACATATTCACCAAGATTCTCAACAAAAAACAAGCAAATGTTTTCACCCTGGTTTTACCTTTTGCCGCTTTTTTGTTGCAGCAGGGGAGTCCCTTGCCTCGAGGCATCGAGAAATATCTTTCGCTTCGATTCATTCTTGGAATATGCGCTCTTTCTGTTACTGTAATTGCCACAGGATACAAAGGGGTTCTTGTTTCACTTTTTTTAAATGTCCCTCTTGCGGCTGAGTCAATCACACCAACAGTCGATTACGATAAGAGTGGTTTCAGGTCTTGTATTCTCAGTAAAAGTGTAGACATAGACGGTGAACGCATGAAGTCCTCTAAAAAGTGTTTCATTTCACCCGGCAAGCTTAATATAAGAAATGACGGCAAGGACGTTTTTTATACCTATGGCTCTGGATATGAAGAATCTGACGACTTCAAGGACCAACTTATCGACAAGAACTACGTAGAAAACGTTTTGTTTCAGGTGCTAACTGGACCTGAAATAAGGACAAGCTCTCCTTATCGAAATGCCATGAGGAATCTTTTTTCCCGAGCCTTCGAAGCTGGCATTTTTAAACGTTTTGTATCTCTTTCTAATCATAAACGGTTTGGCACACGGGAGTTCAAGATGCATAAGGGTCTGACTGAAGAAAAGCCAGTAACGTTGAGTGACCTCCGTCCATGTTTCGTTCTATTATTAGGTGGAATCGCTGTTTCTAGTGCAGTATTCATTATTCACAGCATAGGACAAATAACTCAGGGCCTCACCCTACCTTGGAATCGGTGTAGGGTTCATCAGCTTTGATATCCAGGCAAGATGTCCTGCAATTATAAACTCAATCATTACTCGAAGTATTTCTCACGTATAACAGGTGGAAAGACATCACAAATTCGAAGGTCAACATCTTACGCAGTAAAGTCATAATTGTTGCATATTCTGTCGGAGAGTTGAGATAAGGTTTGGCGGCAGGCACCAATCTGTTAAGTGAACACCTAGTAGATATTTTTTATGCCATGACGAAACAAGCTTTAGTTTTCTTGAAGAAAAGTTTTTAATAATTTATTTTCGGTGTTTTGCGCAACGACCCAGCTGTTGTTTACTTTAATACAAGTGGCATTTTGAGCATTTTGTTTGACCTTTGAGTCCTGCGACCATATCTGGCTATCTAGCTACCCGACCGGTACCCCTAATTCTTCAGGTTCTCGACCGATTGAATTACAGGATGACAAACGTGCCTGCTCCATTCCATGTAGGATATTCAGGGTACAGACCTTGCAAAGGTCTGGCATGGACTTATTTTTGAAAGGCAGGGAAGAGAAGGTGCAAACTGGTCGGGCAGCTTTATAATCAATTACCTGGTTTTGCTTTGCATGTCCGCGGAGAAAAGTAAATTTTACTATATATTCAGCATTATTTAAATGCTTCAAAGAAGCATTTCACTCTGGAAAGCAACACATGAAGACTTTAAGTTCAGAGTATTTGAATACCAACGTTACCAGCTTGAGTGTTGAAGTGAAGAGAGTGGATTCGTTGCTTCGGTATATTTCCACTAACACTGAGGCATAAAAATTCTTGGTTCATGAAACGTTTAGTAATAGCAGATGTTAAGCGTAATTTCAATTCTGCTGTGCGTAAGCGAACAAGTAATAATTTCGAAAATAATCCATAATCTCCAAACACAGCTAGGTGACTGGTGAGCGACCGAAAAAATCCGCCTGGTCCGGACGGATTTTTCGGTCGCTCACCAGTCACCTAGCTGTGTTTGGAGATTTGTGTTTGTCCTTTGTCCCTCTTTTTCCCCTTCTCCGTGGATTATTTTCGTCATTCTTGTCCAGCTCGCTTGCACCTTTGCATTTAATTGCATTATAATTATAACCTTAAATTGCAAGCTTCACCCTTGTTGGTGTTAGACTGGTGGCAGCTGATAAAACCCGTTTGCTCTACTGACGTCTAACCCCTGGTTAGCTCAGTTGGTAGAGCGCTCCACCTGTAATGAAGAGGTCCCGGGTTCGATACCCGGACCAGGCGGATTTTTCGGTCGCTCACCAGTCACCTAGCTGTGTTTGGAGATTTGTGTTTGTCCTTTGTGCCTCTTATTCCCCTTCTCCATGGATTATTTTCGTCATTCTTGTCCAGCTCGCTTGCACCTTTGCATTTAATTGCATTATAAGTAATAATTTGTAGTGTGTGTACCTCTTTCTGTGTTGTTCTCGCGCAAGTTGTGATTTCTGTCGTGTTTAAGAGCACCCTTTTAAGTGTGCGTTTCTCACTTGACTGGTGTCACAGTTTCGAGTTTGACGTGTGGAAAAATTAATTAGGGATTGCTCTTCGTGGAAGCAAACCTTTAATGTGTGTCAACGTTCTGTACAGTGTATTCCAAGCGTTGTTTTGAAGTTACCTGTTACCGCAACAACCGTTATGTGGGAACCTCCCAAGGAAATTTTATGGTCGTCTTTCGCAGAAACTCCAGCTGATGTCATTAGTAACATGAGTGGTCCGGCCGCTACGGCCGCTGCGGGCCGCTGCTGTACTTATCCGAAAACGAAAACGTGCACCCGTCGAGCCGGAATAGAACAGGTGGCCTATGGGTGACAGCGAACTTTTTCCCTAAAGTCTACAACTATATAAACTGAGTCGTCGACGGAACAAATGTAAGTGAATTACATACACACATTGCATTTATTGCAGCTTTCGATAAAGCTTCGGCGTCTCACAAGCCTGGAGCGTGCCTTTGACGCCGCAAGTCGGCAAGAGGCAGCGACCGGGTGCTGGAGGTCGTGCGTTCGATAAGATAAACTTGCCCTCCGCATGGTTAGACCCAGGAAAGTACGTAGCAGGTCAGGAGAACGCGAAGTTCAGTGTCGGTGCTCCGAAAAGGCTTGTTGTAGAGGAAGTGCGGATGAGGCACGGATGAGGAATCGAGAGCGGAAGCGATAATGGCGTGAAAATCCTCAGAATCGTGCTCCAGACACGAAGGACAACGGCGCCACACGGATAGCGAGTTACGGGAAGCACCGAATTGCTGTGGCCGTGACCCACTTTACGCGGAAGCGTGAATGCACTCAGATTTTGTGGGAGGTGATTTACACTGGTTTCTGCTTTCTTTGTGCCGTAAATAAGACCTTGATTTTGGTACACTCCTCGGATTACTCACATTGCAGACCATCGGTAGGATGTATCTGTTTCACATATGAATGTTGACTGCAGAATAAAGTATCTTTAAACCGAAATATTTACTGAACTTTTGTTAAGTCTCGTGGAAACGTATAGATAAAACAAAATTCTGCTGCCTGGTTTTTTTGTAAGCCGATATTGCACCATAAGAATTTATAGCTGTGCTTTGTTTATCTACCTTTAGGTGCTGCTCAGAGGGTACGCTCCTTATATGTTTACTCCATCTTATAAACGCATACATTTCCTTGTGGCTTTCCAGAGGAGTCTCAATCGCAGGTCAGCTGGGCGTGTATACCAGTTTAATTCTGGTAGAAACTGATGGAGAGGAGGAGATGGGAGCACGGGGGGACATCAAAGCACAGGCTCTGGTCAGGAATGGCTAGTGGGTACACGGAAAGCTAGCTGCCTTTATCTCTACTCAGTCTTCGAGCGCTCTCGAACGGCGGAAGCCGCTGTTCGGTGTTGGAACAGATCACGAAGCATGAAGCTTGAAGATATTAAGAAACGACCTAAGTTCCTTCAGCTGTCCGTGACTGCAGTACGCCTTACCTCTTCCCCTTGACCCAACTGTATTGCTTATTCGTTGAGGTTAAGTACACAACTAACATGTATAAAAAATGTTTGAATATATTGACCAAATAAGTTCTTCGTTGCTCTACTTATACTTTCAGGCATGTCTTTGAGGCGTTTTCCCGTATACCAGGATATCGGCGGAGTCAGGTACTCGATGGGCTACAAGGCTGATTATGTCCGTGAAGCATTGAATTACATGCCTCACGATGGCGGCATTGTCATGGTCTCGCACCTGAAATGTCAGCAACAACTGGCTGGAACAGATCATGCAACTGATTCTTTACTGGTGAGGCAATAGGGGTGCACCCAATGCTTTAGAGACAGAGATTTGTTTCTAATGCCAGAGTCCTACTAGAGCGACAAACAAAAACAAACGACAGCGAAAATGCACCATGATCACGATGGTACATTTGGCAAGCGTTTGGTCGTTCGGTGCTCGTGAAGTAAGCACGAATAATTGTAAGTCTGACAAAGATACCCTCGCGTGCATGATGCTCATGTTTGAGCATAGCCTCCTTTATTCCACAAAGCCTGTCAAATCGCGAAAGACTGGTTTGAGGATTGTCGCTGTCACCTCTTTCTGTTTCTCGCTCTAGTGGGACTGGGGCAATAGAAGCAACTTTCTCATTTGATCGCCCTAACTAAAGTGGCGATCAAATAGATGCTTTACTAGGTATTCAGAATTGTTTTTTTTTGCACCGCATAATTATTTTGCAGGTAAAGACTTCTGGACAGTAATAAAAGGCGCACTGCATTTCCAATCTCCGAGAACCAACACCCGTTGTGAGTGGAGAGTTTGACTAACTTCTTTCCCTTTTTCGCATCTTCCGGGCTAACCAGTTAAATAATACCCGAACGGAAGTGATGCTGTATTCCCTATCTGTTAAACATGTTTCATCTTTCGCAGTGGCCAGTCCGCCGGTGACCTAAGTCCGCAGATGACCACAGACGAACCCCATACATCGAGATGATGGGAAGGGGAGCGGTAAAAAAACATGCACCCGCCTCGTTTTTTTAAGACACACTTCACTTACGAGCGACAGCCTATGAACACCAAAGCCAAGTGCGTGCACTTGACGAGGAACTACCTAGACGTCTGCGTGTCCTTCTACCACTTCACTCGCTCGCTGCCGATGAACAGATTCCATGATGGAACGTTCGATGATTTCTTCGAGCTTTTCGTGACTGGGAAGAACGACCGCGGGGACTTCTTTGACCACTTCATGTCCTGGTATTCCCACAAGGACGACTCTAACGTATTCTTCGTTACGTACGAGTAACTCAAAAGGAACTTCAAAGACACTGTCGTGAGACTTGCTCGTTTTCTCGGAAAAGAATACGCTAGACCACTGGAGATCGACGAAGAAGTCTTTCATAAGGTTGTCAATCAAAGCAGCATTCAGAGTCTGTCTCAGATTCTGACGATTATGGAAGTCAAGATGAAGAGCATGGAGGAAAAAGGAGACAGCGATTTACTAGGTGCTATGAAGAGGTTCGTCTGCAACGAATCTGGGCAACCGTCGCCACAGAGAACATTCGTCCGTAAGGGAATTGTCGGCGATTGGAAAACACATTTTGGGGAAAAACACCTGGATCGTCTGCGTAGAAGGATTCAAGAGAAGAAAGCAATTGCCGTCGTCAAAGCTCTCTGGATTTCCGAAGATCTGGGTGGCGTCGTTTAGTTTTGACCACATTTGAAGAAGTTCAGTTTGGCTGGGACATTTCAGCTGAGTATGCACGTGGTAAGCAAGGCAGACAAAGGAACAAGAAGATTTCTCCATCAAAAAAGCAAAACGTACTTTGATTGAACGTTTTTATTTAAATACGCTTCTGCGTTTTTCTATGAATTAATTATATTAATTGTAGTCGTTCTTGATGTGTTTTATGTTATTACCACGGTTTACTGAGTAAACAAGTGTTTGGGGATTGGGGCCTCAATGGACAAAAAAGACATCTGCGACTTTTTTTTGTGCATAATTTTATGCATTTTTGCTTTACTTATTTTATTGTGACAGCCGGTATTATTCATAAATAAAATAAAAAATACACTCTTAATTACACATAGGTCGTTCATTAATGTGTAGTTGGGCATCATGTCGGAAAGGTGTATGTTTCCAACTGCAAAATAGCTTTTTACGTTTTTGATCTTAGTTTTATCACGAAGAAAACGACCGGCCATGCCTTTTTATTGATTTTTTAATAAATATATGTTTTGTAACTTACGAATAGAAAAATTAAGTTTTCTTCGCTTGAGCAGATGCCGCAACACAGTGTAACAAGACAGATGTTGTACTGTTTTGACAGATAAAGTATACAGTTAATTTGAGTTGGTAAACTAGGCTTAAGTTTCTGACATATATTCCATTGTAAGTCGGACCCATTGAAACACCTGAGTTTAAGGAAGTAGAAACATCGAATATGAGCAACTTCGCGAGGGTCAATGACATCATCCAGAATTGTCATGGACACAACTCGCACGCTCCAGGAACTACATCAGAAGCGTCGTTACCAAGTATCTATTCTAGCGCTCTGTTCAATCTTGACGAGTAAAAAATGACGCTCCAAAAACATCCATTAAGTTCAATTTCCTGGAGGAAACAGACGCAGCCAACCACGGCGAACAACGCAGTAAAGATAACCATTGAATCTGAAGAATGTTATGTGTGCAGAGCCAATGAACAAGTACAATGTCATGCTCATTAATCTTCGAACATCGCATTTTGTTTTGTCCAGTCGTATTCCGAGTTTTATCATTCCCTGGAATCATTTCATATGGTCGCCGTGATTTCTTCCTTCCAAGTTCTTCAGGAAAGCGAGCTCAGGGAGTATTTTGAGGGTGTAATACGCAAATAAACTGCAACCCAATAAAGCAATACATTCCGGTAATCAGCGAGTTTTAGTATTGCGTAAACGAACGAACGCAAGCACTATGCGTTAGTGTTGCGTGTTCCACACTGCGCATGCGCGGAGCACTAACTACGTTCTTGGATTGGCGCATGGCTAAGACGCGCATGCGCAGAGTGGAGCACGCAACGTTATCGCAAACGCACAGCGTTTGCGTTGGCTCCATTACGCAGTACTAAAACACGTCATAGACACGTTATGAGTTATATCTGGTTATTGTTAACTTTGTCCACAAACAACAATGTTGTTTATGTTGATCTCTTATGATTGCGCTCATGTTGAGTCGGTATCGCCGCTAATGTGCGACAGTGTACGTTCATGTAGGCTCTGTGTACCATTTATGTCTTTTTCAACTACATCCACAATAAAATGCACTAAAACGTTTTGTCACGCCCTTAAAATAGATCTGTGTTTCGACCTGTTTCCTTTTCTCACGAGCTTGCTATCATAACTGCAACTTGCACTATCAAAAACTGCGAACAGCTCCGTTGGCGACCGTTATCACTTCTATTCTTGTCAGCAGGCCTTAAATATAAGGTAAGATATGTAGCTCGAAACCACCCACATTTCCGACTCCACAGCCGCGATTGCTTCCAAGCAGTGTTTCCATAGAGTAATATAGTAAACGTAAAGAGAGGACACAGAGGCCGATTCGCGGCCCAGATAGTGCGTTTAATACCCTCCGCTACGTGGCGCTTTTCTGTAATTTGGTTAAAATTAGTTAGAACTCTTTCTGTGAGAAGTATTCATTTTTGAAATTGTTATGCTTTAGAATTATTTAAAGTACTTAAAACGACTAAATAGTTTTAATTTAATACGTCACAAAAGTCACGTGAGGAATGGCGCCTGCCACGGCCTGCCGTGTGCCTGCTTGCCTGCACGCCGTCGCCTCAGCATCATTCTGCATGGCCTCTGCTCGTCCGTGCGTCGTTCGTCCGTGCCGTGCGTGCCGTCCGTTTGTGCTTTCTGCTGCAGCGTGTTCGGTCGGCTTTGCATCAAACAAGGTGACGCATGACTGCCCGCGTGCTCGCATGCTCGGCGTGAGTTTGTGGAGCCGAGCGGCTTGAGCTTCTCGCGCTGTTGTTTCCGTCGGGCTGTCGGGCTGCAATCGTGTGTGCACCTTGATTTTCGATGAGATTTCTTTGAAAAGGGACTTGACTTATGACTCTGCGAACGACATTTTCCATGGATTTATAGATGACGGTGTTGAACGGTGTTTCAGATAGATCCTTGGTTGTTGTGCTCTCTGGAATTTCCAGGAGGTGGGTTCAGTCACTTGCATACACTGTTGTGCACACTTCAACACCGTTTTCTGTTATCCGCAGTCTCCTCATTTCTCTCATTGCAAGAGCTTAAGACTGGCTTCACAGTAAAGGCTTTGGTCTGTGATCAGGGGCTTCAAACGTAAGCTTGGCCAACCAACTTGGTGTGTCTGTGGGTAAGCCGTGTTTTTTGAAGTTGACAACGAATATGTTTACTTTATCTTTGATGTTCCGCACCTTATCAAAACAACCAGGAACAATCTCCAAGCACACGAATTTTGCATTGGAAATGAGGTCATTGAGTGGTCCCATATTGCTAAACTTTATCGTTCTACCCATGAGATGAGGTTGCGATTGGCTCCGAAACTTACTGAGAGACATATTTTTCAAAACCCTTTCAATAACATGAAAGTAAAACGTGCCGCACAGGTAATGAGTGCCTCAGTCTGTCTTGCAATCCTATTCCTTGTTTATGCCAAGGAGCTTCCTGAGGCAGCCATGGCTACAGCCTATTTCTGCGATAGAATGGACAGCTTTCTAAATAGCTCACAATTCAAAAAGACAGGGCAGAAGTTGCGTCATGCCATTCTGAAAGGAGAATCTGAGGTATTTGATTTCCTTCACCTGCAACTCGGATGGATTTCAGCATGGAAGTTCCAAAGTAGGATGCAGTCACAAACCATCATAGGGTGGCAAGTTACTATAAAGAGTGTCCTCATGCTCTGGGAGGAGCTTTCAAACAGCCATGACTTTAAGTTCTTACTTACACGACGCCTGCAGCAAGACCCACTTGAGAACATTTTTGGAGCTATATGACAAATGCAGGGCTGCAATACAAACCCAAAAGTGTATCAGTTCACCTCAGGACTGAAACAGATAGGGATAAA
This sequence comes from Ixodes ricinus, assembly GCA_037355805.1. Taxonomy (NCBI): domain Eukaryota; kingdom Metazoa; phylum Arthropoda; class Arachnida; order Ixodida; family Ixodidae; genus Ixodes; species Ixodes ricinus. Next base: position 4,502 of record JAZHYW010014453.1, on the reverse strand, counting down.
GAAACTGTTCAAACTGTCGAACAATGGAAACGTAGAGGATGACAAGGCTGACCTCCTCAAGGAGTTGCCAATATTTTTGCATCATGAAAGTTCAATTGCAGACAATGTGGGAATGTCTTCCAATTGATAACTTCCCGCCACTAGAGGATATTTCTGAGCTGACATCAGACATCAGGTTTAACATAATTGATGACTCGTCCACTTGTTACGTTAGGGGCTATTTGATCAAGCATTTCCTTGAACTGACAACCCACAGCTGTGGCTGTTCTCAGCCGCTGAGGGAAGAGTCTGACAGCTTGGCCAGGCCTCACCAGTACTTTCTTGTGCTTAAAGCATATCACGTGCCTGGAAAACTCTTCGGGAATCTAATATACCATCCCAGGCTGCCTTTAATTTCATTCAGCAACTAGAAAATCGCTTTCTTGCCGTAATAGAGAGCGTGGCGCATGTTTGAGGAGTGTGTGCTGTCTTGTATCGCACACTTTCAGGTCTGGGTAGTTTTAGCATTGCTCAGAGTGCCACAAATGTTTTTTTAAAATGTTTTGCAGAATACGCTTGTGTTGGCATGTTCGATTTCTTAACCGGAACTTGGACAAAGTTTGGTTACACTCTTCAGTTGCTGTAAAGCAACTAGACAAGTTTAACAGTTAATAGTGTATTAACAGAGGTGGTTGCCAAATCAGAAACAGAAAGTGCGTAATAATTGAGCGGTGCAGCTTGCACTCGAAACATTTGTTTCCCTTATTTCCAGCAAATGTGTATCACGGCCCTTTTGCAAAAGTATTTATCCACTTTCTACTGAATTTCTATGGAAAATAGTGCATAGATGCTATAGGTATTAGAAAGAAAATGTATCCACATTTGTATCAACTGTCTATAGTTTTTTAGTCGCTTTTTTAAGCCATACTTTCTTTCTGATCAAATGTATTTCGAGGAATGTTTAGGAACGTTGAATCTTGTCAGATTCCGAATAGAGTTCTCAGTGTTTGGTATTGGCTCGCCCGCAGTGTGTTTCAGGCTATGCCAATTCGTATGTTTTATAATAGCCGGAAATTTGGAATTCATACTCTTCGCTGTGTGCTTTGCACTCTTATTATACTCTTATGACTGGTAATGATAGTGATGTCTTATTTATTTCTGGACTTACTTCCCGAGCCCGAGTCGGCGTGAAAGCGAATGGACCCTTCAGCATGTTCCCTGTGGAAAAGTTTTGTTAACTTGGTTCCGCTAAAAATCTATTACGAAGTGTACGATATGCCGAACTCCTTCATATTCATTTATTTTTGTGAGTATTAGTATATGTTTCTCATAAAACATACAGAGCGTCTGAAGTAAATCATGTATATACGAATGTGGTCCAATAAAATATTTTCGAACCACTTACTGTTGTTGACCCCAATATGATCCACCAATCAGGAGTCAATGTGGAGATTGTGTAACTTCAATGTTTTACAGTAGAAAAAACAAACAAACAAGATATACGCACCTGTTTTGTGAAGGAGAAATTTTGTTTTACACATTTTGCACGGATTATATTGTAAAAATTAAAATAAAACTGCGTCAACATGAAAAATAAAAAAAAGAAACCGCGGCTCCGATAGCCGAAGAGCTCCCGAGAGCCTAGCGAGGAGCGACGCAAGGAGGAAAGATGAGGAGAAAGAGAAGGAGAAGGGTACCGGATAACCGGAGCAGAAGCGCCCAAACCGAAACCGAAACTAACTTGACCGGAACCGGAACTAGATTATGTTTAATACCGCCCGCTAGGAGCGCTAGCTGTCCCTCGTCTATCTGGGCCGCTGGGGCCTATGGCAGTGTCCGCTCTTTACCTTGTGTATATTACTCTATGGTGTTTCCCCTTACTGACAGTCGGTTGGTGAAGAGAAAGCAGGGGTAAGATTAGTTCCACACTTTTTCACATTCAAGGTGTTTTAACAATTTTTCACATACACCAAAACAAACCCCTCCCTTATAATACGTTTGTGTTCATGAAAACAGCTTCTTTCAGAGTGTCACTATAATTTAAACCTTTTCAACGGAATTCTGATTCAATATTGGGCGAATACATAATTATCACTACATGGAAGTATTGTCGACGAGCCGGTGCGGCTCCTCGACAAATAACAGTCAAGCATGTTACACGACCAGCGCTAGATGAAAATTTGTGAAAATATTTAATAAAACCTACAACAATATACGAGGGGCGTTCATAAAGTTCGTATTATCGGCACAAAAAAGGAAAGGAAACGGAACAAAACAGGCATCAACATGAGCGTGCATCCCTCTAGTTTCCGCACAGTATAAACATCGCATGCTATAGTAGCTCGTAACGCCGCTAGGGAGATGAAACAGAAATGGCACCGCCCGTCGGTGCCAAGCACATGCAGTGATCCGTTTTTTTTTCATTTGAAGGGAAGCAATGCCAAGGATATTCATTCCAATCTGGGAGCGTTGTTCGGGGCAACGTCCCAGTTTACGACACTTTTGGTTAAATGGCACAGACGCTTTTAGTGTGGCCAAACAAGAGGAAAGCATTTCAAGGACGGTGACCAAGTGATTGCTGAAGTGGAGCGATTCCTGAACACTCAATACGACGAGTTCTACAACAATGACTCTCCGGCATGTGGTGCATCGCTAGAAAAAGAGGGGTAACTTTTGGTGGCGAACATGTAGAGAAAGTCTCAACTCCTACTCGTGTTTGATTGCTGAATCTCTATTCCTTCGTGACAATAATACAAACTTTATGAACGCCCCTCGTATATCGTTTTGCTCCGAGATATTTAAAAACATTATTTTTTTTAAGGAACTTATAAGCTTAATATTTAATCTTGCATTCATGGGCATAAAAAAGGTATACCCAAATACTTAGTTCGCTACTTCTTTCGTACTTTTCCGTACCACAAGGTATTTTTCAATTGATATTTAGAAAATATAAATTCACTTGCTTTAAGATGGTGACCCGTCAGTCAGAGAAGAACAAGAAAGCAGACAACTTATTTTTTGTCTGTTATTTTTTGAGTATTGTCTAGAAAGAGGAGATAATCGAAAGAGGTTGGGCATCATCTGCGAGGCATATCGGTATGTGTCTATGCGATGGAAAAACGAATGATGGTTGAAAGAGACAGGGTGAGCATTTAGCAAAAAAGTTCAAAATATTGTGATGATAAAAAGTTCAGGTTGATACTCTTCAAATTGAGTGTTGAGTAGGCTTGTTGTTCGGGATGCCTCTTCACAGACTCGTCTTCAGCCGAAACGTCCGATGATTTGTTTTGAAGACTCGTCTGCAGTTGCGCGTGGTGCAAATGGTTTTCGACGGTCGAGTGAGGAAGACCACAAACTGGATACCAAGAGTAAAAGGCCTTCCGCTCCTTTGCATATTTCGTGCAGGAATGTTGCACGCGTCTAATATATTCTCGTGCCCCGCAGTGTTGGAAGTTGGGTTCATTGACCCCTTTGGGTTTGTTAAAAGGTATCGGTGTTTCTCACAATTTAACTTCAATCGATGTGGTAAGGCCGCTTCATCTCTGGAAAGTTTTCAAAAGCCTCAGGTCGAAGGCTCTTAATCTTCAACATTTGAGTGAGGGTGGAAGTTCGTCCAGTTAGGTATTGATGAAGCGCCAGACCACTGAAGAGATAGTGAAGGTGATACGTTTGACTTTACCTTTACTTATGCAAAGCTTAAAAGAAAGAACAGATACAGTGTAGTAGCATATGTACAGGGTGTATAAGTTTAATTCTAATATATTTATTTAAAAAATCCGTGAAAGGTACCGTTATGCGGTTTATGCTGGAGAGTTGTACGGCCTATGAGGACATAACATAAGGGGTTATTCCTCGTTTCGTCGGATAATTCCCTAAGATTTGTTAATTAGCTTTCTAATTAGTGAAAATAAATATATGGATTCAATTAGAAACTTGCAAGGCATCATCGAAAGCCACTGAATAAGTACATTTCCGATGAATTCGAAGCACGCGAAAACCACTGGGGTGCGCTAGTTACCACCTCGTGCCACAGGCGCGGTGCGTGAACGAGTATAACAAGATTATAGCATCCCCGTTGTGGCATCACTATACTTCCCGTTTCAGCTTGGTCCAGACGCAGGCGATGCTACAAGCGCAGGCTCCGGGCTTTCAGCGTCCCTGCCAAGCACGCGCGCTCGTGCAATGCAAGCACTGTTCAGGGCCACACGCTCGCGCTCGTAGCATCGGCTGCGTCTGGACCCAAGCTGAAACGAAGTATAGCCCTGTGCCTGTTGCACGCAGGAGCCAAACTCGCCTTGAAGTGAACCGTGTGCGCATGTGTCACCGCAGCGGCATAACGTCGGAAATGTCTATGTGCCATCTCAACTGCTGACGGTATACGCCATTGCGGTGGCGCTGATGTCAGCATTGCGCATGCGCAGACATGATTCAATGCACGCGAGTCTTGTTTCTGCGCACGCGCAGTCCTCGAACCTAATCTGGGAAAACGCGGGATTGTTTTTAAGGTGCAACCCCACCGTGCA
>JAZHYW010014450.1:0-15102 GCA_037355805.1 Ixodes ricinus | reverse complement strand
GTCTTTGACGTCGTCCTAGTTGTCGTCCTTGAGATCGCCCTAGAGGTCGTGCTAGACGCCGTCTTTGACGTCGTCCTAGTTGTCGTCCTTGAGATCGCCCTAGAGGTCGTGCTAGACGCCGTCTTTGACGTCGTCCTAGATGTCGTCCTTGAGATCGCCCTAGAGGTCGTGCTAGACGCCGTCTTTGACGTCGTCCTAGTTGTCGTCCTTGAGATCGCCCTAGAGGTCGTGCTAGACGCCGTCTTTGACGTCGTCCTAGTTGTCGTCCTTGAGATCGCCCTAGAGGTCGTGCTAGACGCCGTCTTTGACGTCGTCCTAGATGTCGTCCTTGAGATCGCCCTAGAGGTCGTGCTAGACGCCGTCTTTGACGTCGTCCTAGTTGTCGTCCTTGAGATCGCCCTAGAGGTCGTGCTAGACGCCGTCTTTGACGTCGTCCTAGTTGTCGTCCTTGAGATCGCCCTAGAGGTCGTGCTAGACGCCGTCTTTGACGTCGTCCTAGATGTCGTCCTTGAGATCGCCCTAGAGGTCGTGCTAGACGCCGTCTTTGACGTCGTCCTAGTTGTCGTCCTTGAGATCGCCCTAGAGGTCGTGCTAGACGCCGTCTTTGACGTCGTCCTAGTTGTCGTCCTTGAGATCGCCCTAGAGGTCGTGCTAGACGCCGTCTTTGACGTCGTCCTAGTTGTCGTCCTTGAGATCGCCCTAGAGGTCGTGCTAGACGCCGTCTTTGACGTCGTCCTAGATGTCGTCCTTGAGATCGCCCTAGAGGTCGTGCTAGACGCCGTCTTTGACGTCGTCCTAGTTGTCGTCCTTGAGATCGCCCTAGAGGTCGTGCTAGACGCCGTCTTTGACGTCGTCCTAGTTGTCGTCCTTGAGATCGCCCTAGAGGTCGTGCTAGACGCCGTCTTTGACGTCGTCCTAGTTGTCGTCCTTGAGATCGCCCTAGAGGTCGTGCTAGACGCCGTCTTTGACGTCGTCCTAGTTGTCGTCCTTGAGATCGCCCTAGAGGTCGTGCTAGACGCCGTCTTTGACGTCGTCCTAGTTGTCGTCCTTGAGATCGCCCTAGAGGTCGTGCTAGACGCCGTCTTTGACGTCGTCCTAGATGTCGTCCTTGAGATCGCCCTAGAGGTCGTGCTAGACGCCGTCTTTGACGTCGTCCTAGTTGTCGTCCTTGAGATCGCCCTAGAGGTCGTGCTAGACGCCGTCTTTGACGTCGTCCTAGTTGTCGTCCTTGAGATCGCCCTAGAGGTCGTGCTAGACGCCGTCTTTGACGTCGTCCTAGTTGTCGTCCTTGAGATCGCCCTAGAGGTCGTGCTAGACGCCGTCTTTGACGTCGTCCTAGATGTCGTCCTTGAGATCGCCCTAGAGGTCGTGCTAGACGCCGTCTTTGACGTCGTCCTAGATGTCGTCCTTGAGATCGCCCTAGAGGTCGTGCTAGACGCCGTCTTTGACGTCGTCCTAGTTGTCGTCCTTGAGATCGCCCTAGAGGTCGTGCTAGACGCCGTCTTTGACGTCGTCCTAGATGTCGTCCTTGAGATCGCCCTAGAGGTCGTGCTAGACGCCGTCTTTGACGTCGTCCTAGTTGTCGTCCTTGAGATCGCCCTAGAGGTCGTGCTAGACGCCGTCTTTGACGTCGTCCTAGTTGTCGTCCTTGAGATCGCCCTAGAGGTCGTGCTAGACGCCGTCTTTGACGTCGTCCTAGATGTCGTCCTTGAGATCGCCCTAGAGGTCGTGCTAGACGCCGTCTTTGACGTCGTCCTAGTTGTCGTCCTTGAGATCGCCCTAGAGGTCGTGCTAGACGCCGTCTTTGACGTCGTCCTAGTTGTCGTCCTTGAGATCGCCCTAGAGGTCGTGCTAGACGCCGTCTTTGACGTCGTCCTAGATGTCGTCCTTGAGATCGCCCTAGAGGTCGTGCTAGACGCCGTCTTTGACGTCGTCCTAGTTGTCGTCCTTGAGATCGCCCTAGAGGTCGTGCTAGACGCCGTCTTTGACGTCGTCCTAGATGTCGTCCTTGAGATCGCCCTAGAGGTCGTGCTAGACGCCGTCTTTGACGTCGTCCTAGTTGTCGTCCTTGAGATCGCCCTAGAGGTCGTGCTAGACGCCGTCTTTGACGTCGTCCTAGATGTCGTCCTTGAGATCGCCCTAGAGGTCGTGCTAGACGCCGTCTTTGACGTCGTCCTAGATGTCGTCCTTGAGATCGCCCTAGAGGTCGTGCTAGACGCCGTCTTTGACGTCGTCCTAGTTGTCGTCCTTGAGATCGCCCTAGAGGTCGTGCTAGACGCCGTCTTTGACGTCGTCCTAGTTGTCGTCCTTGAGATCGCCCTAGAGGTCGTGCTAGACGCCGTCTTTGACGTCGTCCCAGTTGTCGTCCTTGAGATCGCCCTAGAGGTCGTGCTAGACGCCGTCTTTGACGTCGTCCTAGTTGTCGTCCTTGAGATCGCCCTAGAGGTCGTGCTAGACGCCGTCTTTGACGTCGTCCTAGATGTCGTCCTTGAGATCGCCCTAGAGGTCGTGCTAGACGCCGTCTTTGACGTCGTCCTAGTTGTCGTCCTTGAGATCGCCCTAGAGGTCGTGCTAGACGCCGTCTTTGACGTCGTCCTAGATGTCGTCCTTGAGATCGCCCTAGAGGTCGTGCTAGACGCCGTCTTTGACGTCGTCCTAGTTGTCGTCCTTGAGATCGCCCTAGAGGTCGTGCTAGACGCCGTCTTTGACGTCGTCCTAGTTGTCGTCCTTGAGATCGCCCTAGAGGTCGTGCTAGACGCCGTCTTTGACGTCGTCCTAGTTGTCGTCCTTGAGATCGCCCTAGAGGTCGTGCTAGACGCCGTCTTTGACGTCGTCCTAGATGTCGTCCTTGAGATCGCCCTAGAGGTCGTGCTAGACGCCGTCTTTGACGTCGTCCTAGTTGTCGTCCTTGAGATCGCCCTAGAGGTCGTGCTAGACGCCGTCTTTGACGTCGTCCTAGTTGTCGTCCTTGAGATCGCCCTAGAGGTCGTGCTAGACGCCGTCTTTGACGTCGTCCTAGTTGTCGTCCTTGAGATCGCCCTAGAGGTCGTGCTAGACGCCGTCTTTGACGTCGTCCTAGATGTCGTCCTTGAGATCGCCCTAGAGGTCGTGCTAGACGCCGTCTTTGACGTCGTCCTAGATGTCGTCCTTGAGATCGCCCTAGAGGTCGTGCTAGACGCCGTCTTTGACGTCGTCCTAGTTGTCGTCCTTGAGATCGCCTCTAGAGGTCGTGCTAGACGCCGTCTTTGACGTCGTCCTAGATGTCGTCCTTGAGATCGCCCTAGAGGTCGTGCTAGACGCCGTCTTTGACGTCGTCCTAGATGTCGTCCTTGAGATCGCCCTAGAGGTCGTGCTAGACGTCGTCTTTGACGTCGTCCTAGTTGTCGTCCTTGAGATCGCCCTAGAGGTCGTGCTAGACGCCGTCTTTGACGTCGTCCTAGATGTCGTCCTTGAGATCGCCCTAGAGGTCGTGCTAGACGCCGTCTTTGACGTCGTCCTAGATGTCGTCCTTGAGATCGCCCTAGAGGTCGTGCTAGACGCCGTCTTTGACGTCGTCCTAGATGTCGTCCTTGAGATCGCCCTAGAGGTCGTGCTAGACGCCGTCTTTGACGTCGTCCTAGATGTCGTCCTTGAGATCGCCCTAGAGGTCGTGCTAGACGCCGTCTTTGACGTCGTCCTAGTTGTCGTCCTTGAGATCGCCCTAGAGGTCGTGCTAGACGCCGTCTTTGACGTCGTCCTAGTTGTCGTCCTTGAGATCGCCCTTAGAGGTCGTGCCTAGACGCCGTCTTTGACGTCGTCCTAGATGTCGTCCTTGAGATCGCCTCTAGAGGCGTCGTCGCATCAGACGCCGTCTTTGACGTCGTCCTAGTTGTCGTCCTTGAGATCGCCCTAGAGGTCGTGCTAGACGCCGTCTTTGACGTCGTCCTAGATGTCGTCCTTGAGATCGCTCGCTCTAGAGACGTCTTGATCGCTCAGACGTCGTCCTTGAGGTCTTTGATCGCTCGTCCCTAGTTGTCGTCCTTGAGATCGCCCTAGAGGTCGTGCTAGACGCCGTCTTTGACGTCGTCCTAGATGTCGTCCTTGAGATCGCCCTAGAGGTCGTGCTAGACGCCGTCTTTGACGTCGTCCTAGTTGTCGTCCTTGAGATCGCCCTAGAGGTCGTGCTAGTACGCCGTCTTTGACGTCGTCCTAGTTGTCGTCCTTGAGATCGCCCTAGAGGTCGTGCTAGACGCCGTCTTTGACGTCGTCCTAGATGTCGTCCTTGAGATCGCCCTAGAGGTCGTGCTAGACGCCGTCTTTGACGTCGTCCTAGATGTCGTCCTTGAGATCGCCCTAGAGGTCGTGCTAGACGCCGTCTTTGACGTCGTCCTAGATGTCGTCCTTGAGATCGCCCTAGAGGTCGTGCTAGAGCGCCGTCTTTGACGTCGTCCTAGTTGTCGTCCTTGAGATCGCCCTAGAGGTCGTGCTAGACGCCGTCTTTGACGTCGTCCTAGTTGTCGTCCTTGAGATCGCCCTAGAGGTCGTGCTTAGACGTCGGCCGTCTCTAGATGTCGTCCTTAGATCGTCTGTCCTCTGAGATCGTCGTCCTCAGAGGTCGTGCTATGACGCCGTCTTTGACGTCGTCCTAGTTGTCGTCCTTGAGATCGCCTCTAGAGGTCTGTGCTAGACGCCGTCTTTGACGTCGTCCTAGATGTCGTCCTTGAGATCGCCCTAGAGGTCGTGCTAGACGCCGTCTTTGACGTCGTCCTAGATGTCGTCCTTGAGATCGCCCTAGAGGTCGTGCTAGACGCCGTCTTTGACGTCGTCCTAGATGTCGTCCTTGAGATCGCCCTAGAGGCTCGTGCTAGACGCTCCGTCTCTTGACGTCGTCTGTCTCTAGTTGTCGTCCTTGAGATCGCCCTAGAGGTCGTGCTAGACGCCGTCTTTGACGTCGTCCTAGATGTCGTCCTTGAGATCGCCCTAGAGGTCGTGCTAGACGCCGTCTTTGACGTCGTCCTAGATGTCGTCCTTGAGATCGCCCTAGAGGTCGTGCTAGACGCCGTCTTTGACGTCGTCCTAGTATGTCGTCCTTGAGATCGCCCTCTAGAGGTCGTGCTAGACGCCGTCTTTGACGTCGTCCTAGATGTCGTCCTTGAGATCGCCCTAGAGGTCGTGCTAGACGCCGTCTTTGACGTCGTCCTAGATGTCGTCCTTGAGATCGCCCTAGAGGTCGTGCTAGACGCCGTCTTTGACGTCGTCCTAGATGTCGTCCTTGAGATCGCCCTAGAGGTCGTGCTAGACGCCGTCTTTGACGTCGTCCTAGTTGTCGTCCTTGAGGTCCTTCGAGAGATCGGCCTGGAATGTGCTTCCTGATGTCGTCTTCGGTGTGTGTACTGCATTTGCCACGAATAATGGTGATGAGGCGATGAATGACTTAGCAGAAACTAAACGTTTAATGGGCGAAGTTTTGCCCAAAACAAGAGGAGAAACCTAACGTCGCAGGCGTTGATGACGGCACAACAGCGGGATCGAGCGGCTGGGGCAGAGGCTGATTGTGGCTCGCCACGCGGTTTTCTCATCATACGGCACTAAACCGCCGAAAAGGAGCTTTCAGTGTGTCGCTTCACAGAAACGTTCTGAGTCTGTTCCTGCGTGTGGCATGGTTCACTCATGATGCAATGAAGCATTGACCCGAACAAAACTGCATACACACGTTTAATAATATTTTATATTGTCATTTCTCATCATCGAAGCGGTTCTCTCATCTCGCAGTGACTAACAAAAATGAACCCCAAGCACCACGTGGGTCAGCGGCAAGGTTGTTTTTGTTTAGTAACCGTACATCACGCGCATCTTCAAGATTGCCCAGGAGACGTCTCTTTCACTTTTCCCTGAAAAAAATAAGAAAAAGACGAGAAAAGATTGATACCTCAACGCCCGTCACGCCTAAAAGATTGATGAACGAGCAAAATATTTGCTATCGTACCTCAAAATCTTCTAAAAATTCTTCAACCTGTAAACAAGAAAAAGGTATTTGAAAATATACGGTCATGGCCAATGGGTTATCAACTTATAATATGTCTATCCCATAAAAAATAATCTTTTACTATAGTGACATTCTATGGCGGTGTTTTCTGGAAGGTAGCAGGGATTGACATAACTACCAAACCCTTTCCAACATCGTCCCAAGAGGCCCTAGAAAATTTGCAGCAGACATCTATTCATGCCCTGGGTCTACTGACCATGCGACATTCTTCTAAGGACATTCTATTCGAAGGAAGCTTATGATGTGTGGGAGCCCCTGGCTTTTCTCCCCAAACAGGCATAAGACTCTGACGTGTCTGTTTAAGTCTTCTGGCTTCCAACCCACGTGTTTCGTATCGTGTTTGATAGAGTATTCAGCCTTCGCAGAGTTCACACGAGGGCTGAAAAATATGGAAAGGCTAAACTTATGATGCAATTTTAAAATGTATATAACTTGAAAAAGGTAGACATAAGTGGGAAACCTCTATAGCACATGTATAGGACTGCATGCGTAAAGTATATGTAGTAAGAAACATTTGTAATGTATCCTAAGATACAAAGCTCCAAATAGGTTCATAAAATATAATAAGAGAGCTAATTAAATGTATTGTTACATAGGCTGCGTCGTTTTAGATTTATATTAAAAAAACTTTGTTATTGTTTTCGTTTCTACCTATTTACCACAACCATCGAAAATCAGTTTAAAAACCTAACAGCAAAAAATAAGGTTTTCACTTGCTCCACTTTTTTGCGGAAGAAAATAATTTTCCCAGAACATTTAGAGAGCAACTTTCTTCATTGCGAAAAAAAATATAAGTTTTCCGTCAAAAAAAAACAAAAAAACACACGCTACATTTATGTTTGGTTTTAAATGAGACCACCCACATTGTTTCGTCGCATCTTACAGCGCTGTGTCTAGCTATAATACGGGCTTGATATCAGCATTTGGGTAGTACGAGAATAATGCCTGATTCAACGCATGTTCCGCAACTCTGGAGCCACTTTCTAGAGTTAATTTTTTCCAAGCCACCTGAGGACTCTTCTTCGGACATCTTATTTCCCACATATCACATAACAGGATGATGGGCAGAAGAAATGCAGAACGAAGGATTGTCTTTGGATAGTGCACTAAGGCAAATATACTGACAATTATATCACTGTTGTCGTCAACCGTGTTGCACATCATCCGGGTTATTTGAGCTTGCGTTTTCTCGGGAAACATCCTGCCCGTCTCGTCGAACTTCTCCACGACCTGAGAAGAGGCAAAAGTTGCCGAGCCTGAAAGCGGGCCGATCCCTGCAGCGCGGGTGCTGTACTTTCAAGGTATAGTTGCCCCAGCTGCTTTCTGGGCTCTAAATCATTGGGATCTTTTAAACCTGCTATACATAGAAAGTCAGGACAAGGACGCTCTCGTCTTTATATTGTTAAATAAAATATAAAGCTTCAAGAGGAGCATGATACGTATATATATATATATATATATATATATATATATATATATATATATATATATATATATATATATATATATATATATATATATATACAGGGTGAAACAAGGAGACGGCAGGCTCTTTAAATCGACCGGAAAATTCGGTTTCTTAACCTATCGCGCTACGACTTTGTGCAGCGTTGCCCACACATGGTGCATTTTTTTTTGTAAAATTTGCAAAGAACGAACTTACCTGAGGAAAAAGTAAAAGAAAAAAAAGGCTTAGCTCCTATGGAAACGCAGCGACGCCACCGGTCTTCAAACAACACGGCGCCGTTTCGCACGGGAGACAAGAGATGGCGCAACGAACGCCGCCAACGAACGAGCATACGGCGCCGAGAGCCGGCACTTTAGCAGACGATCCTTTCGACTCAAAAGCGGCTCGCGTTCCGCAGGCGACGACAGTCGTAGAAACAAAAACAGGCGCGGTAACAACAAGGAACTGCAGTTCCTTGTCTGCTTAACGCGCCGGCTCTCGGCGTCGTCTGCTCGTTCGTTGGCAGCCGTTGGCGTCGCGACCGCTTGCGCCATCTCTTGTCTCCTGTGCGAAACGGCGCCGTGTTGTTTGCAGACCGGTGGCGTCGCTGCGTTTCCATAGGAGCTAAGCCTTTTCTTTCTTTACTTTTTCCTCAGGTAAGTTCGCTCTTTGCAAATTTTACAACAAAAAATGCACCATCTGTGAGCAACGCTGCACAAAGTCGTAACGCGATAGGTTAAGGAACCGAATTTTCCGGTCGATTTAAAGAGCCTGCCGTCTCCTTGTTTCACCCTGTGTATATTTTACTTTGAATAACTATAGTGCACGTAAGGTTATTGTAATATATAACGATAATTCTTTGGAGTTTACACTTTTTGTAAAACAGTGCCTTCAAAAGTCTTACATTTCTTTCCTCCGCAACTGTTTTAAATTAATCACTTTTTTATCAAGATATACTACTCTAACAACGGCATGCAATAACAATAACTGATTTTCAATTGCATAAGTGCTTTAAGGATATTATTTTTACCCCGAACAATAACTGAGTGGAATGACCTCGTTGAGAGTGTTCTTATGCAGCCATCGCTGTCGTTATTTGCACTCTAATTCAAGTAGCTTCTACTTGCGCCGTATTTGTTCAAGTCTACTATAACTTGTTTTCATTATTGTTACTTTTGTCAGTTTGTTGTATTTTGTTTAACATTGCACCCACCTGCGAAAATTCGATAAGGGATTTCAGTATTAATAAGTAAAAAGAATGGAAATAAAAGCACGGATGGCATCGCTCGTCACTCATTGGGCAAATTTCGCTACACAAACCTGAGTTTCCGGAGTGCACGAGAGCAATGACTCTCCTTGAGGTTCAATATGAAGATGTAACAAGGGTCGACGAACCCTGGGTATTTCCCTGATAGCGCTGGATGTTTTTAACAAAATTCAAAAATATGACCATTTTGATTGTTTTGGAGCATCCTGAAGCAATCTTAACAGTTAAGATCACCTACTGAGATGGCAATATTACTTTCAAAAAGTAATTAAATTACATTACTAATTACTTTTCTGAAAACTGCAAAAATGTAATGAAATTACATTACAAATTACCGCAGACTAAAGGTAATGACATTACATTACAATTACTTTGAAAAAGTAATGAAATTACTTTGAAATTACTTTGACATTACTTTTGAATACCTTGAGGCAGTAATTCAGGCTATTTTTATTTACCATATACACCAACACAGTGTTTACAAAACAAGCCCTCGTTTGCCCACACAGCGCGTGTGCAGGAACCAGATCCGGGAGAAGCGAGGCGCTGCGCATGCGCAGCGCCGACAGCAGCGCCACCGCAGTGATGTCACGTCAAAGAGCTGAGTTGGTCTATATGCACCAAAACTCAGATCTTCCTGTTTACACCGCAACAACCTTATCTGCCTCAAAGTGAACCATACTGAACAGTGGTTTTGCTGGCGCACACGACATAAGTGTTAAACATGATGAATTGCTTCTTTAGATGTGACTCAGAAAGACAGTCGACTCACCGGTTTCTCTGTTCATTCAACGGAGGAGGTTCTTACTAAAAGGGTGATATGTTTTCGTGTCCCTGATTTAGAAGTTGCAATGGCAGCTTGTTCTTGCAAGGAGTCGTCACATGAAACGTGTCCCTTCTGCCTCGGACGCTATCTAATTCTATTCTCCCAGGAGCACTATACTTGGCGACAACTTTTCTTGGCAATGCAGTGGAGAGGAGGAGAGCCCGCGCACAACTTTATATAGCGTTCAAAATGGGAAAGGGAACGCGTGCCTGTACCCTCCACTGCATTGCCAAGAAAAGTTGTCGCCGAGTATAGTTTGACCTATTCTCGGTCATTCCTTTCAAGGAGCATTTTCCCGAAAAGCCCAAGTTTTTGCGCATTGTCACACAAAGGGCCTGGATAATTGCTAAGCAGAAGCGTCACCAGTTGAGGAAGGGTGCGAGCTTCCTAAATTGTGTATTTTCTCAACAAACGGGGGGCGATATCTGCTTGTAGGCTTATTCCCGAATAAACTTCCCAAGGGAAGGCAGCGAAGCATACCACGAGCGGCACATGCTTTGCTCGAGGACGCACGAAACGTTCTGGGGATTTGGCAAGGCATTTGGAATTAACTATTTATTCCGGTCGTTTGTTGTTCACAATGGTCGAAGCTTACGGTTTGACCTTGCTTGACGAAAGTACAAGGCTGGGGATCTGTTTGTCCTGTCCTCTCAGGTTTTAAATTATGTTTGACTCACTGGTAATGTGCCCGTCGCCTTGTAGAATGTGAGCCGTTCATCCCTAAGCTGACGCGCTGTCAGCTTAGGGATGAACGGTGGAAGCTACGGGTTCGTTGGAGCAGTCACCCGTCTATCATTCGCCACGTAACCACGCTCTCGTTCATACCTACGCACAGAGAAAGGGACGGGACACGTGATTAAAAGAAGGTGTTTGATTGGTTCTGGTTAGCTTGCAGCTCCCACCGCACTGTCAGCTTAGGAATGAACGAAGTATAGTATCTTCGAGATGACGCGACGCCGTGAATCTGTCGTGCCTGGAGTTTGTAAGCCGTTGCCCTCCAGCGATGTCTACACGTAAGCTTTTCTCCTTCGTCTATCCAGCCCTCCTTTGTGCGTCTGTCCAGCTCTTGGTACGAGGCTTTGCGCTCAGGTGGCCGTCGTTTATTTCCTCTGATGCTCTTTCACAACATTTCACCATGCGAAATAATTTTTCTCTTCTTTTTAAAGCTTGCAAACGAACTTTTTAATTTAGGACAAAAGTAATTTCAAAAGTAATGAGTAATTTTCTCGAAATTACTGCCTGAAAGTAATTCATTACATTACTAAATTACTAGCCTAGAGAAGTAATTCATTACATTACTCATTACTTGGAAAAGTAATTTAATTACTGTAATTCCATTACAGTAATGTCATTACTACCATCTCTGGTTACCTAGAAGGTAAAAAGGTCTCAAAGGAACAACGGCCGCATGTGGGCCTCTGAACACCCATTCACTGTCCGAAAAGAGTATCTGGTTCGAGCTAGGTTTCGAGAATCAAAGCTGGGGACTAACGGCACTCGACTTGGAATAACTGAGAGGCCTGCGTGAACAAACGCAGCCATTAGTCTTCCACAGATATTTGTATGATTAACTCCCCGAAGGCAAGCGAAATGCTCGCCACAAAAACGGCTGATATTTCGCTCATCTTGGGGATCGTTGTGATTCATCCCTGCATGACTGAAAGTGTCGACCAAACTCAGACGAAACTGGCAAGTTGCTTTAATGTGCAACGATCATTCAGACATTACGTGGCACAATGATCTTCGCGCGTTGTGTGAATGCGAGTTAACGATTTTGTTGACTCTTATTCACTCCAACTGTCTCGTCAACAATGATATGCTGTTATATGACAACTCCAATTGACGTTATTTGCACTCACGCAAGCACATGAGCATTTATCCAGGCGGAACACCTCTAAAGACTAGAAAATAAGTTGTCTTGTTTCAAGCTAAAAACAACAACAAGAAAAAACTTTAGAAGTTTGTAGAAGACGTGTTTTCAGCACCGGAGCCTCCCAGTCACAGAAAATAGCCACTTCAGTCGCTAAAACTTAGTTACCTAGAAAAAATCGAGCCTCGTCTCTGCGTCTCCACATGACCAACCTTTCTGGGTACATGTTGTACTTAAAACCCGCGACGGCACACTTGATGCACGGCACGTTCCACTCAGAAAGCACATTCAGGGGCAGCATCAGACGCCTTCGTGCCGTCGTCGCTGTTTCACAGAACCCTCCATACCAACAACGAAAACGAATTCAACACGCCCGCCACGTCAGCCGTTACAACAGCGTGCCCGTGGCAGAACGGATGCAAGATAAATAATAAAACACCCGAAAAAAATTAAAAACGTAAAAAATAAGAACCAGGGCGTTTGCTCGTAAAAAATAGCTCTGACTCGTTGTCTCTTGCGTCACATGGTCTGCACGTGGCCGGCAGCATGAAAGCACGTGGCCGGCACGCTGGTCGATTGCAGTGTTATTAGATTTGATATATCTAGAATCTCACTTGGCTAATTTTTATTGAAATTGACTCGAAATTTGGTGGTTGGCGATGAGCTAATGTTCGGTTATTTATCATTTTTGTTTAGCAGCGGCAGAAAACGCACTACTAAAGCTGGGATCCCACTCTCATATATTATAAAAGAGACAGTGTGCGAACACGAGTCATCGCAATATCTGTGGTTCGAATGCCACGTGCCAAGTGTTCTCACCGGTCTGGTTGCTATGCGGCATTTAAAGCACGAATCTGGTGGATACTCGCGTTCGAATATAAAAAAGTAAACATTTTATTGTTTCTTTTTCAACACAGTACATATACAGGCCCGAAAGAGCATGGGTATGCTTGTCTGCGAAACCTGGCCTCCAACAGGTTGCTTACATAGTAATAACAAAGCATGCATTATTTGCATGGAACTAAGCAAAACCATACTATGAGAATTATACCTGACGAGAGAACAAGCGGAAAACATGGTCCTTTTCAGTCACTTATCGACTGACAGGACTATTGTTTCAGGTCTTGTTTTAGTCTTTTTGAAAAATCCAGTTTATGAAGTTCTTCTGGCAAGTTATTAAAATAAAGAGGAACAGAGTACGACCTTGCATTTCTTTACATATTTAGTATAAACCCTAGGAATAATAAACTTTTCTGTACGCCTCAGAATTTGTTCTTTTGTTAAAGGAATTTCAAAATTACTACTGAAGTAATGTTTTATCAAAATTACGTAACAGTTCAACCTCTCAGGTAGTTAACAAACTCGCGGCATTCATTTTTTCATCTTTCTCTACTTCTTCGTACATTGTCCATTATGTGATATTACATGCAATTTTATAGAGTATATTATCGACTTTTGTTTTTTTATAGATGGAACAGATTCCGCATAATGAGATTCCATAACGCAGGATAGACTCATCCAGTGCGTTATATACCCTCTTTCTCAGAGAAACGTTCGCCACACTACGCAACCTGTACAAATAGGCCGAGAGGGCTCTCATTTTTTATGTTATATTCCGAATGATCTTTCCATAAAAGATTTACATACAGATGACAGATGAATCCCTAGATATTTGGTTGTGTCAGCATGATCTAAATGTTCGCAGCTACAGGTTTTGCAAGTATCTGAATGAAAGAACAGTGGAGTTGACCAATTAAAATGTTTGTACGGATTATGGAAGCACATGAACTTAGTTTTACTAGAATTAACGAAAATATGACTGTCAGAAACCTATGCCATTAATATTTCGATATCTTTCTGGAAAATTTGAAAGAGGCGCTTCTTTCATCGCTAAGTTCCAGGACCAGGGCTGTATCATCTGCATATTAATGTACTCGAGATGCAAAAAGCAGTGCTCCTATTCGATTTACGTAAATATTAAACAAAAAAGGTGCTATTGTTGATCCCTGTGGTACTCCCGATTTAGTCCGTATTACGTTACTTCTGCAGTATCTTATTTTAACCAACTGATATCTGTCTGTAGTGTAATCTTGCAGAAATGCATTGAAAAACCGCCTAAAACCCCTATTTTTAGCTTTCATAAAATTTTTAATCATCAATTCTTCCAAAGGCTTTTGTCAAATCGAGAAATACCCTAATAGAAAAATACACCAGGCAATCCTGGTGTGATATTAGAGAATCCTGGTGTGGCACCAGAATATCTGGTGTGCCCTACAGCAATGCTGGTGTATCGAGCTCACCAGCCTGGTGTGCCCACCAGAAATGCTGGTGTACCCGCACACCAGCCTGATTGGTACACCAAGAGAGCCTGGTGTCACACCACAAGGGCTCATGTGCCCACCAGGCAGCCTGGTGTGCACACCACGCAGTTTGGTGTGACACCAGAGTTGTGTTTTTGTTGACTTTTCCCCCGGTCCGCGAGCGTGTTTTTAATTACTTTGTGTGCCGCCCCGTCCCTCGACGGGGTGCCTTGTTTCCTCCCGTCTTGGTCGTCGCCGGAGACCCCGCGGCGGGCTCCTTTGTGCTCAAGAAGTGTCCCCCTCGTCCCGAGCGCTTTCCCGGGCGGCCTTGAGCAGCTTGGCGCGCTCGCCGGCTCGCCTCTTCGAGGTTTTCTCTTTCCCCTTCCGCCGGTATTCTTGTTTAAGTTTGAGAAAATAAAGGAGTCTTCTTTGTGAGTCGAAGCCGAAAAGATGTGTGTTGGTGCGCTTTCCTGACTTCCAACGAGCTTGGTTTGGTAGCAAAACAACAAAGAAAGCTAGTAATTACTACAGTTTTTGGTGCCGAAAACCGGGAATTAACGGCCGGATCATGCCTACTACGAGCGAGGAGGGCGTCGACCGCCTGAAGCGAAAAGGGATCACCCAGCGAGCCGCCACAACAAAGATCATCAACGAGATTGGCGTCCTGCTGGCCACGGATCCAAAGAAACTTCGGTGAGCTCGAAGAGACATTTGATATTCTTCAACTTAACGAGGCTTCCTGAAAGAGCTGGACAAGGAAATCGAGTTATCTGCCGAATATTATGACTCAGAAGAGGAGAGTTTTGGGGCGGAGGGGTACGCGGAACGGATCAGCGTAACTAAGACACGAGTCAACCGCAAGCTGAAAGGCCAATAACTGCGGAACGACAGGGCGTCCGGTTCTTCGACGCAGGGCAGTGGCTCCAGACAAACTCCAGTTGATCACGGCCAACTCCCTACTAAAGTAAAGCTTCCGAAGTTTTACTGTTGTGCTTCTTGCTTTTTTAAATAAAGTAATTATTACAGCAGCGTTGTTGTCAAACTTATCAATGTACCCTTTTTTGTGAGTAAAGCAACACCCAGTCAACAGGTGCTCTGGTGTCACACAACCAAACCTGATGTCCCACCAGAGCACCAGATTGCTGGTGTGACATCCGAACACCAGATTGCTGGTGTCACACCAACACACCATATTTCTGGTGTCACACCAGAAAATGTCCCAAATCACATCTGTGAAAAAGTCTGGTGTAACATCAAGTCACACCAGCCCTCGGCCTGGTGTATTTTTTACTAGGGTAGGGCTGACGCAAAATGATTCTTGTCTAGATTTCAGGGCCCGTTTGCTCGAAGCTGGTTAACTAACTGCG